>OLKM01000112.1:50000-70000 GCA_900291075.1 Melanogrammus aeglefinus | reverse complement strand
TAGCCGAAGTTAATTCTAGAGTGTGCTCTGAAACATGAATGCAGGACTAAGATGAACTATCTGACAGTTGATGAATATGTTCCTTGTGTTAAACACTTCTAGCCGCTTGGCAATTTATGACCTTCTTTAAATCAATATTGCTCATTTGCTCCTGCTCCCATTTTACAGTTAAGCATGCTATCCCATGCTCCCACATACTCATATTTTTTTCAAATATTGATTAAACTACTTCATTCCATAAGAAAAACGTGCATTATCTCTGTAGCTACCAATTAGCAGACAAAAACACCATCTCAAAGTCGAACACAATGTTATACAATTCTATATTTTTTAATACAGTAGACCAACCGTTTTTCTCTTTTATTAGGTTGGCAGTGGTGAATTCCCTTACGCACTGCACTGCCTGTTGTCTTTTGTGCATTGAAGGCTTTCAGACCTACACCTTCTCGAAATTGGAAAATGTTTCTATCTATTATATTATTAGTAATAAATTATCTATATTACTATGTGTATGTTATACATAATGTATATGTTCTGTACATATCGATTTTTTAAATATGCTTGATCTACCTGATATTACTAAGGGTGTGTGAGTGATTATGATGAATTTGAATTAGAGTATTCAAGAAGCAAATGCCTTATGTATTTATTCTCCTCCTCCTTCATGCACCAGTCATTTTTTTGCATTAATATCATCATGAATGATGGCTAAATAATATTATAATATAGTATTCTGGGATACGGCCAAGGAAGCTCAGTCCATATCAATTTCTCCTGAAGGTCACGGGGTGTACATTCATCTGCATTGTATGGCAGACCAAAAAAACATCTAAATGTCAAAAAATGTTGAGGGTTGGGGAATGGGCATGCATAGCTGTGTGTAGACCAGTAACACTTGATATGGTGTTATCTTGACCACTCTGTGTAGAAGCTGAAAATAGTCAGAACTGATCTTAGCACATGTGGTCCTAATGTTAGCTTTATTATTGTGTGGTCTATTAAGGCATAGAGAGGCATAGACAGAGAAATGCATTTACATCAACAGGCATGAACCCATTCTGTGGGGAGTTGTTGGGCAGATGTCAATTGGACGAGTGGTGCGCCAGCAGTTGGAATCACACAATGTTAATGTTTACACCTGAAAGTGGGCTAAAGGGCCATACCATTAGATATTAAATCCCTTCGACTATGAAGTCAGACTGAATAAGTAGAAGTTAAAGGCTGTGTTGCAGCTTGCAGGTTAACCGGAAGTTTCGATTAATGGGTACATAAAGCACTCAAAATATGTATATCATTCATAAAATGTCTCAAAAATAGTGTTAAGGTGGAAGACAGTTGCAGCACCAACTGACGGAGGAGGAGGAGTTGTATAAGAGAGAAGAAAATAAGAAGCATTTGGGGGAAAAGTGGGAAGAAGTAAAAGGAATTGTTCAGTTTTCTTTTTGTATAAACATTAAGTGAATGTCAAAAACCAAATGTTACCAACATAGATATCACATGGCTATTGACATTATCCAACAACTGTGAAGAGGTAGCCTAGTCCACGTTCAGTCAAGACAATTGCTAGGCCTATACGCTCCAATTAAACCGTATAATAACAAGCTGTGGTTAAAAAAAATATTAAACAAGATAACATCCTACCTCACATTACCTACATGGACTGTTCCAGCGATCGAGGTGAGGCGGTGACTAATTACAGAGTGTAAGATTTAATTGACACCTTAACATCGAGACCGGTAGATTATTTACTTACAGGGACCACCGGAGAGGTCTCTGCACAGGCTCCAGAATCCCCGTTGAGACTATCGTTACGCAGACTTATTATTAAATAGAGGGCCGTGAAAAAAATGGTGATCCTCCACTCATGTGACGCCCATGTCAGTTTAAGGCATAGAGTAAGATTACAATGATGATCCATTCAGCTGCATGCTGAAGTGATCAAGGTGATATTTGCTAACCAACAGAACCGTAGTGTCAATTAATTACACAGCTCTATTTTTTTTATCCAAATAAAATAAATACAATTATAGATAATAAATAGATAATTTCATTCACACAATACTTGAATAAAGTTATGAATTTGAACTAGGATTAAATATTGGGATTTCAATATCTGATAATCAAGGATGCTCGAATATAGATAATTCTGGACAGATTTAATTTCTTAAAGATTAATCAAACAACTTTCCTTCTAAAATATCCCATTGAGAAACTCACTAAGCAATCTACTCTCAGGTGCTCATTTGAACAAATTTCCTGGATTAAGGAAAAACACACATTCAAGAAGGCATACACACACTCACACACGCAAGCACACACACACACACACACACACACACACACACACACACACACACACACACACACACACACACACACACACACACACACACACACACACACACACACACACACACACACCTGAAAGTGGGCTAAAGGGCCATACCATTAGATATTAAATCCCTTCGACTATGAAGTCAGACTGAATAAGTAGAAGTTAAAGGCTGTGTTGCAGCTTGCAGGTTAACCGGAAGTTTCGATTAATGGGTACATAAAGCACTCAAAATATGTATATCATTCATAAAATGTCTCAAAAATAGTGTTAAGGTGGAAGACAGTTGCAGCACCCAACTGACGGAGGAGGAGGAGTTGTATAAGAGAGAAGAAAATAAGAAGCATTTGGGGGAAAAGTGGGAAGAAGTAAAAGGAATTGTTCAGTTTTCTTTTTGTATAAACATTAAGTGAATGTCAAAAACCAAATGTTACCAACATAGATATCACATGGCTATTGACATTATCCAACAACTGTGAAGAGGTAGCCTAGTCCACGTTCAGTCAAGACAATTGCTAGGCCTATACGCTCCAATTAAACCGTATAATAACAAGCTGTGGTTAAAAAAAATATTAAACAAGATAACATCCTACCTCACATTACCTACATGGACTGTTCCAGCGATCGAGGTGAGGCGGTGACTAATTACAGAGTGTAAGATTTAATTGACACCTTAACATCGAGACCGGTAGATGTATTTACTTACAGGGACCACCGGAGAGGTCTCTGCACAGGCTCCAGAATCCCCGTTGAGACTATCGTTACGCAGACTTATTATTAAATAGAGGGCCGTGAAAAAAATGGTGATCCTCCACTCATGTGACGCCCATGTCAGTTTAAGGCATAGAGTAAGATTACAATGATGATCCATTCAGCTGCATGCTGAAGTGATCAAGGTGATATTTGCTAACCAACAGAACCGTAGTGTCAATTAATTACACAGCTCTATTTTTTTTATCCAAATAAAATAAATACAATTATAGATAATAAATAGATAATTTCATTCACACAATACTTGAATAAAGTTATGAATTTGAACTAGGATTAAATATTGGGATTTCAATACCTGATAATCAAGGATGCTCGAATATAGATAATTCTGGACAGATTTAATTTCTTAAAGATTAATCAAACAACTTTCCTTCTAAAATATCCCATTGAGAAACTCACTAAGCAATCTACTCTCAGGTGCTCATTTGAACAAATTTCCTGGATTAAGGAAAAACACACATTCAAGAAGGCATACACACACTCACACACACGCAAGCACACACACACACACACACACACACACACACACACACACACACACACACACACACACACACACACACACACACACACACACACACACACACACACACACACACACACACACACACACACACACACACACATGCATGAGTGCCCACAGAAGCTCTTGTTTGGCCACTTGACAGCTGTGCTAAACCAGTGTTTTAATTATCAGTCTGTTTACTGAAAACATCTTTCCTCCATCCAGAAACCCTTTGTGACAAATGCCCTAATTAAAAGCACCCTGTAAATATATTTGACTCCAGCTGACTGGGGAACTGTTCACTGTTGTTGTAAAATGTAGCAGTATTGTGACACTTTAATGTCTCCCAGACTGTCAGTAAAAAAGCATGTAGCTGAGACCATGTTGTTGTGTTTGTTGTTGTCTTTAATACAAAACCAGGCGAAAAGCAGCATGACGGTGAGGCTTGTAATAAAGCAGTTTCTTTTTGTATGACATAAAGAAATCTGAAAATAAAACATTGACATTTGAAATGCAGTGTGTCTACGGACACCTATATAGGATGCGATGATAAACACATTATGTGTAGTCATCAAATTCAATAAGACTTGATATTGACGTAAGTGACAACAACATGTGTGTAACCTGTGACAGTTGTCATGTAATATTTCAGTATGGACTTAAGTTAACAGTGTGGCAGTTAACAGTGACAATTGTAGCTAAAATACATGCATTACAATAATTATTGCCCTTGACATTTTAAATACTATGTAAACTCTTTTCTCTTGTTCCTTAAATATCTTCTACTTCTTTGTTTCATATTCATAGTAATATCATAATCATCTTCAAATGAGCAGTGAATTTTTCCTAAAAAAAGATGTTAAATGTGTAAATGTTATATTTTTTGTCACCAAGATAAGATGAGCATTCAAATCATTTGTTGGGACAGGAAACAAATGTGTACCTTACAACTCCTCTCGAAAGTTAACATGGCCACCATTGTGAATCCATGTGAGCTACGCTAGCTGGACAAGCTAATATTTTTTCAGTAGTAAAAAACGTGTTTTTTTTTAAATACATGGTGGAGAAAAAAAAACTTCTTGGTGCTCCATTAACAATAAATATTATCACAATTAGTCTTAGTATATTATAACATTCGAGTATGCGTTCAAAGGAGGCTATCCATTTAGTATTTTAACTCGACATGAATCACTACCCCTGTCTCTAACCCCTCACTCTACTCCATCACTGAGGCCGGCGAGGGTCTCGAACAGCAGTTTGGCCGCCTGACGTTTCGCAGCATGGACCTGAAGATGTTTTGCCGCCTCCTCGGCTTCTTTCTCTCGCGGCGGGGCGACTCAACGGTGGCGGTGATTGATTTCCTCTGAGATGTTTTGGTGACCAGCTTGCGCTCCTGCTCCTTGATCTTGCACTGCAGGTGGCTCTGAATGGCGAAGCCCAGGGACTCGGGGTCCACCCCTGCCCCGTACACCTCCCAGGTCATGCCTTGCTCATCCCACACTACCTCATGCACGCCCTTCTCTTTCTGCTTAGCCTCGTCGTCATCATCCTCCTCTTCCTCCTCCATCTCCTTCTTCTTCCTCTCCGGCTCCAGACCCTTTTTGATGACACTGATTTCCTTCCCCGAAACTTTCCCGGCAGGCTTGGGCTGGTCTTTTGGGCATTTGGTGCCGGCTTTAGATACCTTTGATTTGGAGTTGTTGTTTATCGGTATCGATGCAGCCTGAATATTAACTGCTTGTTTTGCCTTATTCGCACTCGCAAGCCCTTGACATGGTGGTAATTGAGAAGAGGAAGCCTTTGTGGTGGCTGTCTCTGCAGTTGACATCACTGGAACACCCGGCGGATCAGATGGTGTCGTCTTGGACTGTATCATGCACTGTGAGCTGACCGGAGGGTGGGTCAAAGGGGCCATTTTCCCCTCCCTTGGAGCACTGTGTTCAATGTTGATTTGATAAACGGGTTTCAGGGGTGGGGCGGCCGTCTGCACATGGCTTGCTGCTTGGTTATCCTGCTTTGGTTTGGCCCCTGCTTGCTCATTCTCTGTTTGGACGACTGTATTACCATTTTGGTCGCCGCACATCCCTGCCTTTACGACAGGTCCCTCTGTGTTGGTGTCAACAGTACACACTATTGAATCGATGTAGATCTGCGAGGGGCCCGTTGGGTGGCGAACAACTCCCGGACCCGGTCCCACGCCACCCTCTGCCTTGTAAAGCACAGCCAGGCTCTGGGCCTCCTCCTGGTCTAGAGGAACTCCGGCGCCAGGTCTGTGGACCCCAGAGAGAGGCAAAAGGCTCGGGCTGGTGGATACTGCTCTGCTACACATGTTGGCCACGGCCTGCACCTCCACATCCTGCCGCTGCTTGGTCGGGGTGGAGGCCTCGGAGGTCATGGTGGAGGCCTCGCTGAAACACTTGGGGTGAAGCGTGGACAGTCCAGGGACTACTGTTGCGCCAGTCGTACAGGCCTTCTCGGCTCCTTCCCTAAACACCGGCTTTTCCTCCAGCGCTGGAGGCACCGCAGAGAAGCCCCGCTGGGATGGTGCCGCCTGGGGTTTATCTGAGGTGAGCCGAGTGTTGTACGCTGGCGGCGGGCCTCTTTCTGCATGTGTTAAGTTTGAATTCAGATCTGTTACCCCTGCACTTTGCCTTCGAGAAGCAGGTGGGAGTTTGTTGGTGCGTGGCACTGCTGTGGTCTCTACCATGGGTACAGGTGGAACGCATACTTGTGTTTTTTGCTCGGCTGTTTGAACAGGTGCTGGGGATACCTTCTCTGTTTTTGACACCTGTGTCAGACATTGTTTTTGACTGTGGCTTTTGTCTGCTAAGCTATTGGAAAGACCATTTATATTATCTGGCGCTTTAGACGCCAACACCGTGGAAGCAGTTCCAGGACATGTTGTAGTGGATAAAACTCCTCTCTGGCTCTCGGGCCGGGGAGTCAACACTTCCGATCCGGCGTGTCCGGATTCAAAGCCCTTCCCCGACCTTTGATTATTGCAAGGGACATAACTACTGGCGTTCCCTGAAGGTGATTCCTTAGCTGTGGATGTTCCCCCGCCCTGCAGCAGTGGTTCAGAACAACTCTCTACCGGCGCGATGGGCCCCCTGGCTCGGCAGTCATTTTTAAGCATGGCGACCTTTGATGCGGCAACATCAGACGTCAAGTCAGCCTTAGATACACCCTGCTTCTCCTTCTCCTCCGGGGTTCGCATTCTCAGTGAAGCATTATGATCGTCCCTCTGGCCATCTGCTGGCGTATTTACACCTCTTCCTGTCGGAGAGGCTCTTGCAGTCGTCTGGTGGTGGCTTTTATCTCCTGTTGCTGCAAGCAGAATTATTTCCTTATTTCCGTTGGTGGATGTGGGGACATTCAAACCCACAATTCCGACTTGGGCTCCTTCTTTGGAAGACGGTTGGCTGTTGGCGGTGTTTATAAGAGGAGCAGTGTGAAGTATATCCTCTGTGGGTTCCGGAGATTGGATGGGAGTGGGGTTGTTGTTGGAGGCAGGGCAGACCTTGGACTGGTTCAGGTTGTGATCCTTGGGCAGTTTGGCATCGGGCTCCTTGTTTCCCAGCGGGTCCAACCCGGTCAGCTGACCCACCATCTGAACCGACAAACCCATTGGGTTTGTTCCCATAGCTGGTTTCTGTGAGTAAGAGTCTCGTAATCCAAATCTGTGATCCAAAGCGATATCCAATGACAGGTCGCTGAAGCAATTCCCTAAAGCACAAAAATTAAATATTAAAATTGGTTTTAGCAGGTGTGTTACTAAATCTGGATGTAGTTATTCATTTATCATTCCATTTTGAACAGAGGCAAACAATGCACTTTAAAATATAGTTCTTCTGTACTACACACACACACACACACACACACACACACACACACACACACACACACACACACACACACACACACACACACACACACACACACACACACACACACACACACACACACACACACACACACACACACACACACACACACACACACACACACACACACACACACACACACACACACACACACACAAGCACACACACACACACATATCCACACATACAAACCTATCTATCAATATATCCAGATAGAAAGATATAGATAGAGTGTGGGAGAGAAAGAGAGGACAAGATGGCAGAATCCCTTATCACTATAATGCCTTGATTGAAATGGGCATGAGTGAAATTTGAATATTCCTTCCCCTCTTTGATCACGTGATCATGAGACAGACACTGAATACTGCTGGACGACCATTCTCATGAATTTCTCCTCCAAGCTTTCAAAGCCACAAATAAACACATTCTGAAGCGTCTTGTGAAGATGGAACAAGTAATGTGCTAAAATGCCACAGGAGTGGAATATCTAAAGCGAGTGGCTTTGGAATCTGGAGTTGGAAAATACAAAGATGGATTCTCAATGTCATGGGGGTTTCAAAAACTGGAGCCAACAGTTTAAAGTAGACCCTCAGTGAAACATGGTTTATGATAATTGATTTTAAGTTAAATCAAAGCTCTTTTATATCTTATAAATTCCTTTGACAGATTTCATGGAAATAAGTTGACTTTCTAACTGTTATTTCTAAACATAATATACACATTTGATCTATGATTATATCTCAGGACATTGTCTATCTCTGGTTGGCCCTTATTCTGACGGCAGGTGAGTCTGAATATAGATGTCTGTTCATCATTCTTCGTACCGAGAAAAATGTGAAGCCCAAACATCCAAACTAAAATCATAACAAAGCACTTTGTAAAGTTGGACCTCTTAATTGGTTAACAGGTTAATCAATGGCAGATTTTTTCACTTGTCCTACTAGTACTACATTTCTCCTACTATTGCTATTATAGTATCAGCCTAATTCTACTACTACCAGTACCACTACGACTGCTACTATCTGCTTACTACTACTGCTACTTTTACTAATACAACAATAATACAACTCCAAATATAATAATAATAGCAATGTTTCAGTGCTACTGTTGAATCTATAATAAATAATATAGAGTTAGAAGTAGTATTCAGTTCTTACAAAAAAAATTGAATAAAGGAACCAGGATATGATTAATTTAACTGTACATTCATCTAATAGAGCACAAAATAGATTCCCTATGGATTTGATACATTCTTGGTGTTGGTATGTATGGATTGAAAACGTAAGGGGTTCGCTACATTTTAATTAATTTTAAAATGATTTATTCGGTTTTGGGACACACACATACACACACACACACACACACGCACGCACGCACGCACGCACGCACACGCAGGCACGCGCGCGCGCACACACACACACACACACACACACACACACACACACACACACACACACACACACACACACACACACACACACACACACACACACACACACACACACACACACACAATAATGTAGAAATAGATATAGCATGGTGAAACTGCCCTTAAACAATTAGTCTACCTAATTATCTCCACTGTGTAATCCGGTAACACAACGGAACCAACGCGAACAGTCATTACAATTAGCAACCTGGAAGAGCAGAAAATACATACAACGATGGTAGATCTTTTATGTTATAGCTGCAGTGCACAGTCGTCCCAGCCTCAATTACCAGTGGTGCTGATTTGACCTTGCGGATATAATATTCCAATCCAAAATCCAATTAAATAAAGAAAAGACACGTCGACTGCTAGAGAAATTCAATACGCTTACCGTAGGAAGCGGTTTCTCCTGTTAAATCATGTGTGGTGATTTAATGTGGTGTAGGCTACAGCGTCTGCGTCCTGGCACCAACGACAAGTAAGCCTAGACCCCGGGAATGAATATGAAAATCAACCGTCTATCGGTGACATCAAGCCACGCCTTCTATTAAACCCGATCGGAATGTAGGTCCCGTTAAGAAAATATTGATCATGAACACAGCTGGAAACTCAGGGAGCACCCGAATACGAGCCACGAGTTAGTGAGTCAGAGACGACATATGTGCTTTCCTAAGTGAGGTCCGTGAACGACATGCCCTGCTGCGCGTACACAGACCATGTCATGCATTGGCGCCGTAATTGAGCTGTCCTCTTCAGGGTTTTCGCGCGGTGTCATAGGGATGGACTCCGGTGTTCCGGAATGAATTATGCAGGTGAAGCCTCTGGAATGGATAGATGGGAAACAATGAGGCTGAAATATATATCAAAAGGTCTGCTGCATCACGGTCCGTTCCCAAACACATAGTCAGACTCATTTCTTGTAGACCTACATAAACATACCGTCTTGGTTTTCAGCTCTTAGTGATTATTATTTGTCGTAGGCTATATTAACTTGACCCTACACACACACACACACACACACACACACACACACACACACACACACACACACACACACACACACACACACACACACACACACACACACACACACACACACACACACACACACACCAATGTGTGTGTATTCCACATTGATCACTCATCAATTTGGCTGTTGTACAATATTTGGACTTCAGCAACAGGAAGTTGGGTTTTGGCTGGAACAGGAAGTCAACTTCCCTAACATCTTCAGGAGGGTGACTCTGCAGCTGTACGTGTGTGTTCCTCTTTGCTGCAGTATTTTTCATTTATCTTCTGTGTGTGTGTGTGTGTGTGTGTGTGTGTGTGTGTGTGTGTGTGTGTGTGTGTGTGTGTGTGTGTGTGTGTGTGTGTGTGTGTGTGTGTGTGTGTGTGTGTGCGTCTATGTTCCTCTTCGTTGTAGTGTGTTCCTCTTTTGTGAAAATCTCATCAACTGACTTCTTTATCACAACACTACGACATTTACAATATATCTTGTAGTGATGCACTTACTCCTTCTATGCACTTGACTACCACAGAAACATTTTGGAGACTCCTACAGCTTCTCTTTCTGCACCAATCTCATCTGGAAGATGCTTCAGATGTACACTAAATTATATCTGTTAAATAAGTCTCCAACTCAACAAACAACTTCCAGTCTGAGAAGAAGGGAGGACCCACTCCCTAAACCCAGAGATAGACGGACACTTGAGCAGGGACACAGAGGAGGGAATCCTTCCTTCCAGGGATGATTAGGATTTTGATAGCTGCATAACAGCATATGTATACAGTAATCGCATCAAACAACAGAAACAAAGGTGATGCAAGATTCAACTATTATAAATGGTATTCAACCTATAGGTAAAGCAAGAAGAAAGAAGAGATGATAAGAGTGAGAAAAACGAAGAGCTAAGCAATGTGTGGTAAGCTGGTCTGGGCTACTGGCCCTGTTGGCTCTGCTGTGGTACACTTATTATTATTGAACACCTCTGCACAGAGGAGGGGGGAGGGCAAAGAGTCAAAGTCCTTAAAGCCATCGATTAACGTGCTTTGTGTGTGCTACTATGTTGGCTGACCTATTGCTTATACTCGATAAGGCCCACTTCACATCATTTCCTTATTGATAATGATTTTCTTATCGCATAATCTTACAAATGTTATTTACAGTTCCCAAACTGTTTTTGATATACCATAAAAAACTATAACTAAACTTGTACCTCAGATTATCCTTAATATATTGGATTAGGATTAGTGTATTTAAGCGTGGTAAAACAAAGATGAATTAAACAATTTGAATGATAGACTTCTATTGATTTTTTTCTTCATTGTTCCCAAAATGAAAAAATCTGTTTTTACTTAGGCTTATATTTACTTCCTTACATACATATCAATGTTCAATAACTTTAATTTGCCCTCATCGAAATATCAGACCTGCTCTGGCTATATTTAATAGAATGGAAGTGATGCAGGCGTTTTATTAATGTAGTCCCTGGGATTATTTTCATTGAGTAATTTAGCAGACTTGTCCCATGTCCAGCAGCAAACATGCGGGTCTTCCCCTTTACCTTTATTATAATTGGATAATGGTGCCATCTTGTGGTGGCATTGTGAAATAAATACGCAGTGACTGAAAGCTTAATTCAATATTATTCTTTGTATCAAGTGCCAAAGGAAAATCAACGGATCTAATAAATGACAATCATACTATTTCCGTTCAAATACATTTGGATTGACAATAGAGTTTTGGTTTTCATGTGACGCAGAATGTACACATGGTAGAGTGTTGCTTTATTGCTACAACTAACGTTACTCCCCATTGAAGACTGCCTGGGTGAGCGGCGCGGCTAGCACACCCACAGGAATATAGCCTTCTAACTTTTGTTAAATTTAAATGTACGAAAAAAAACAACCATTGAGAAGCACTTCTTAGTTATATCTTGTTACACGGGAAATTACCATCGAGTAAGTTGGCTTTTGCGAGTGAAACCCATGTAGCTACTTTTATTGTGCTAGCTAGCTAAGCTAACACATCAGCAACCTGTTGTTTATTCATGGGCAACTGTCGGGGATAACGTTAACATGCCTACTTGGCTGTTCGTATATTGTACTATAGGATACACAGTACAACCAAGTAGAGATACAGAATGTATTATGTTTTAGTAATCATATATTCAGCCCGGGGCCCTGATTATGAGTCTGAGGAAAGCTATGCCTGTGGCTGAACAACAGCTATTAGCTCTCTGGTTAGCATTCTGTTTTTGCCCGAGGATTTAACTTCTAGGATTCAAGCCTAAACTGTTTGCATTTTTGTTGTATTAGTAAGCAGCCACAACACAAACAGGGCCTTATCGTACCTAACAATCGTGTCTGCGTCCAAATGTGGAAAATGAACTAACGTTAGTGTTTGTCCTACTTCTCATTGTCAGTGATGTGTCTAGACTGTAGACTCTGGTTTCAGGGGAATGAGTCACAGCTGGGGTTGAGTACAGACTACTGTAGGCCATTGGGTTAACCTTTGTGTGGAAGCCTACATACATCTTAAATGTATTTATTTTATTTTTATTGCTTTAATTAACTCTACTGCTTCCACATAATCCTTTTGAAAATAGTCGATATTGTTTGTGAACGATTTTTTTTTGTCTTTACAAATCGTTACAGTATATTGCATACATTGCGTTGAATCGTCTGGATAATACGGCGATGATTCCACAATGTAAAGGCAGGTGGAGTTGATGCTACGAGTGTGTCTTGTGGGATTTATTACAAACCTAATTCTACAATGTTTTGAAAATGGTTCTGCAATCTCTAGTTCAAGTAGCAAGTTCAAGCTTTTCTATGTTTGCCTGTAATCTCTGCGTTTAACTCTGAACTCTTGTCTCTCTGCAGAGAATGCTGGGCTATATCTGGCAGTATGTCTACTCATCCTTCCTCAGATACTGGTTGAAGTGGGTTGTGAGGCAGGTGTCTGGGAAGTGTGAGCTGCAGAGAATATGTGCTGGTTTCCAGCCTGGAGCAACCAGGACCTCCAAAACAGGTGAACCATGTCACTATATTATATTATAAGACCTAACAATAAGTTAGCCAGGTGAATCCCTGAGTGGAAGTGTGTTATAAATGTACATAAGATAGTGGAGGAGACCAGGTAGGCCTACCAGGCTCTATCCCCTAAACATCCACATCCCACCAATACACATGCTAAAGAAAATTCCTGCAGAATTCTTCCAAATTAGAAAGTAGCTCTAAACTCTAAAGTAGTTTTAAGTAAAAATTAGAATAGAGGACCATTAATCACGTGAATGTGCTCCTTGACTTCTGCTGTCCACAATCTGTACTGTGCGATGCTGTAACTCTTGTTTTTGAATTTATTTCCAGAATATTCTCTTCAGTTTTCAAAGAATAAGGTAAGAATTTGCATAAGATTTCTTCCAGGTCGGTAGTGGTCCTACAGAGTGTGTGTGTGTGTGTGTGTGTGTGTGTGTGTGTGTGTGTGTGTGTGTGTGTGTGTGTGTGTGTGTGTGTGTGTGTGTGTGTGTGCGTGCTCATTTTTTGTCTTAATATTATATAAAACAAGACGGCTGCGTAAATCAAGCAGCTCTCATATTGTCCGATAAAAGACAGCAGTCTTTCGTTGTTTTTAAGCTATGATAGGCTTACAATGGACATCACAATTTATGTTTATCATTTTATCCCTTGTCATTTATTGAAGAGTAATAAATAATGGACCAATCATTAGCTTATCCTAAAAGCTTACTTTGCTTATTGTAATCAGTCTGGTTAGTTCGAGTTTTATAAGCATTGTGGAATATTCTATATGCGTGTTCCAGCTGTTAAAAGTTAGATATTAGTATTGATATATAAGTATTGATACCGGTAATCATCCATCTTAATAGTTGTATAATCACATGCTATCTTTACTTTGACTTCACTTCTCCCACCTTGTATATGCTTGTTTCGACATTTTTTGTTTTCTTGCTTTGTTGTGTGTGTGTGTGTGTGTGTGTGTGTGTGTGTGTGTGTGTGTGTGTGTGTGTGTGTGTGTGTGTGTGTGTGTTGTGTAGTGTGTGTGTGGTGTGTGTGTGGATGTGATGTGTTAGGCGAGAGGATCTTTGCAGACCAGCAGAGATAATCTGGAGCAGTGTGTGGATCACATTGTTCAGGCCAAGAATGTCAAACCTCAGAAAGATCCCTTGTAAAGACCCTCTTTTACTTCTTCAGATATTTTTCCACCTGACACAATCAATGCATCCAATCTCGATGTGGACCTCGACCTATTGATATTTATTTGAGTTCCATGAAGGGAGGTCGCAATATGCGATAGTATCTCCCTTGTCTCTATCATGTAGCTCTAAAGCACTTTGAATATTTGAATAATTGTATATACTTACTGTGCAATGACAATACAATTAATCTAATCTAATATTCTTGCATGATTCTTGCAGGTCTTCAATAAATACATTGTGCACATTGTAGACCTTGAATATCATGTCACATTGATAGGCTAAATACATAGGTGCTTTAATGCTTTTAAAAAATACTTTATTAAAATGAAACAAAATCAGTATGACTTTACATTGGGCTCGTTCTTGTACCCTTCGTTGTTAAAGTCATTCTCATTAAGAGATAATGGGAGCATCATTTCGCCCTGCACTTCCTATACAGCACTGCAGGAATGATTACAATTTTCTATGAGTGCATCTCATCAATATGAAGATTTTCTACTGCAACATCCCTAGTTGCTTGCTTCATCCTCCATCCTCTGCTCCTATAGGTTCAGGAAGAGTCTTCACACCTGTCTCCTCCAGATCATCGGCTACGCCGGCTTGTACACCTGTGTGGAGGATCTCAGGAAGGAGACCTTCAGCTCAGACAACATGGAGCACGAGGACATGCTGTTGAAGGTATGTTTAACTTCCGGTGTAGAATGGATTTGCGATATGTTTTGTATGATAACGAGTTGAAACGTTCGTTTTGGAGCACAAAAACTGCATATAGACGCTTTCTTCAGTTGGCTGTTTTTAGCTAATTCTATCAAAACGCTATAAACTTGGAACAATGGGGGCACTGGTTATGGTAAAAACTAAATTGCTATTTTTAAACCACTTAAAATGCTAAAAGTAGCCCGACACTTCTTTGGTAGTATAATAAGGGTCTTAAAACGGGGCATTGAGAACTTTGTAAGTGTACAGATTGTCACAATCTCTGTGTTCGTCAATCTACTTATCGAGTAAATGGCGTCGACGGGTGATGGTACTGATGGTATTGTGTGTTTAAAATGTCCTTTTTAATAAACAATCTGTACACTTACAAAGTTCTGAATGCCTTGTTTTATATATTAAGACCCTTATTATACTACCAAAGAAGTATCGGCCTACTTTTAGCCTTTTAAGTGGTTTAAAATAGCGATTTAGTTTTTACCATAACCAGTGCCCCCATGAATGCACAGAGAAGGATTCACAAATGTATTTTGTGATTTATATATAAATTACTCTCTTCTCACAAATACATTTCAATGCACACACAAATGAATATCGGTATGTATAAATGTCCAATAAATCCATAAACAAGAATAAGTTTCACAAACACATTTCTGATCCACACACAAATGTGCCTTGTTTTAAATAAATATAATATAATCCATAAATATATTAATTAAAAAGATAGTTGCAATTTTCATCAAAAATGTATTTGGATGTTGTCACATTTATAAACAAACTGTTAAACTTGAATTAACAAGACGCTTTTCATTGGTAAACTTGTTTGCATTTGTGTGTGAACTGGTCTGTATTTATATGTGGATTTTTGAGACTCCTGACGTGGCTGGATTCACAAATGCATTTTTTTCAACAAGGAACTCTTTGTAGCCAATCGGGTGCCTCCCTCGTTTTCAGCCAATCACATGGCTGCAGTTCCGACCTCTGAGTCCAGCTTCCGATCCTCCCGGTTCCCTCGGTCAAATGTCGATGGGAAATAACATGGGTTTTTTGAATGATCGCACTTCTTCGGTGGCGAAGAAGTAAAAGCTGCGACACATTTAGCCACACACTTTTCCATCTAGTTTCGACTGGGTTTTGGGATTGTCGGTGCCGTTAAAGTAGTAAACTGCACCGACAATGTAAAAACTCAGTCACTGCAGTCCTGTGATTGGCTGAAAACGAGGGAGGCATCTGATTGGCTACAGAGAGTTCCTTGTTGCATTTGTGAATCCAGCCACGTCAGGAGAGTCTCAAAAATCCACATAAATACAGACCAGTTCACACACAAATGCAAACAAGTTTACCAATGAAAAGCGTCTTGTAAATTCAAGTTTAACAGTTTGTATATAAATGTAACAACATCAAAAATACATTTTAATGAAAATTGCAAATATTTTTTTCATTAATATATTCATGGATTTAGATTACATTTCTTTAAAACAAGGTACATTTGTATGTGGATCAGAAATGTGTTTGTGAAACTTAATTTTGTTTTTGGATAAATTTTACATTTATACATACAGATATTCATTTGTGTGTGCATTGAAATGTATTTGTGAGAAGAGAGTAATTTATGTATAAATCACAAAATACATTTGTGAATCTGGCCCCATAAAACACAGCCAACTGAAGAAAGCGTCTATATGCGGTTTTTGTGCTCCAAAACGAAAGTTTGAACTTGTTATCATACAAAACATATCCCGAATCCATTTTACACCGGAATTACCCTTTAATAGCCTAGAACAACATTTAAATATCTAGCAATTTAAAAAAAAAAAGAATAAAATAGTGACATTGATGGTAATAATAACTAACCTTTCCCTTCCTGAATACAGCTATGGAAGCTGTTGATGCCAACAGTGAAACTGGAGTCCAGGGTAACTAAGCAGTGGGGTGACATTGGTTTCCAAGGCGACGACCCCAAGACAGACTTCAGAGGAATGGGAATGCTGGGCCTCACCAACCTTGTGTGAGTAGAGGCACCTGATTGGTGGAGATCTGCTACATTTCTTCTTGGCTGTCCGAACACAAATTCTGATGAAGTGCTTACTTAGCAGAGAGGAAATGTGCCAAAATTAACCTTTTTAATTTGGACAATAGTGGCTTGAGAAATGATATGGCTGAAATAAATTCATATTGAGTCATTTAGCCAACAATTTTATAGAGAGGCAAGTGAGGTTAAGAATAGTCAATGTAATGTCGAATTGGGACCAACTACAAAAAGTACACTTTTTATGCAATGACGTTTTTCATGTATAGCATTTAAATTAAATATATGACTCGTTGATACATTATCATTCATCTTAATTTAAGATGGGAAACCAACTTCAAATTAGCATGAACAGGTTATACTCTTTCTTTCATTTTGAAAGATGCAGACTTTATTCAAGTGGTTCTCAACCACAAGCTGATCATGAACTGATTGCACAGAAAATCCATCCAATCAATACTCAGTACGTTGTTGCTAGCTCAACGCATGGATGGATGGATCAAGGACTGATCAGCAGTAGAAAGTGAATGTAGCATCTTGTTATTCCTTGGTTGCAGGTTTTTCAGTGAACACTACACAGAGGAAGCCCGCCAGGTGCTCTCTCATGCCAATCATCCCCAACTGGGGTAAGAATGTCTATATATATATATATATACATAATTCACATGTATAAAGATGTGTGAAATAGCAATGGTTTGATTAAAATGTGTGATTGTTTCAAGCTTTAACCTTGATCAAACCATTGATTTGTTGCTCTGATCAGTGGCGCTACAGTGGACCTCTTCCCCTGATGGTGGTCTGTGTCATGTTTTGAAGGTACTCCTACGCCATCGTGGGCATTAACCTGACGGAGATGGCCTACAGTCTCCTAAAGAGCGGGGATCTGAAACCCCACTTTTACAACACAGTCACTGGGAACCCTGAACTGCTCCACTTCCACCATCTGTACTGTGAGTAGACATTCCTGGGTTTGGGTTTAGATCTTTCCATCCTCTTCGGTCAATATTTGCTCTTGAAACCCTGAAAAATGTTAACGTTTTTGTGCTGTGCATAGTTGAGTATTTTGTAGAGTCATTAATAATATATATTGGACCCACTCGACGTTGAGGTGGTCCATCTCAAGGAGTGGTCCTATTGAAAACATTTGAATATTTAATGCATAAAAAGTAGAAAGGTATGGGAGAATTGTTCGAATTAGTGGGATGTGGAATAATATCAGACAATTTGTAGAATTGGTTTTGACAATTAGTGCAATTATACTAGAAATAGTTGGCCAATTGATACAAATAAACAGTCACCCTCTAACCAGCACCTCATTTCCTTGCTATAGGTTATCTGGCCTACGAGTTTGACAAGTTCTGGGTGGCGTCCAAACCTCAGAGCATCATGGAGTTCAACCACTACAGAGAGAAGTTCCACAGCCAGGTGAAGATCTCGCTCCAGGAGCCAGGGGTGGCCCTCACACTGACGGTGTCCTCCGAACACTAACCTTCCTGTTGCCGGCCCAGGAGTAATGTAGCACCACGCGATTCCACACGACCATGAAGGTGCTGCTCGCATTATGCTGCCTGAACCCACCAAAAACACCTACGAGTTTACCCGGAGTTTGAAAGGGGACCTCTTCTTCCAGCTGCAAGGGACCATGAGTTGGATCACCTACTATTATTGAGAAATATGAAGTGTTTGGATTTGAGTTGTGGAAAATTACAAATATCCTGTGATTTAGTTTTTAGATGGTTGTTATGATGAAGCCTGAATTGCCCTGCCACAATTGATTGAAGATAAAATAGAGATTTGATTAATTATAAATAATGACATATATACACCTGTAATATGGTTGTAGTTGCAGATATTGCTTTACTATAAAAAAAGGAAAGGAATTGGTGATTTGGCTAGAGCACAGATGAACCCCTTTACCCTATAAACGATCATTCCAACTAGTTGACTCTTCTGACTAAAGGGTCTAACTATTCTGCATTGATTAGGTCTTAGGGCTTCAGCAGCTTTGTATTGTGTTCCAGTGGTAATATTTTGTGCACCTTTCCAGTGGTCCGTCAACCAAATGATGTTGACATTGACGATAGCTATAAAGTGTAAAGTTGCTAGCTAGCTAAAATTTATAATTATGTATTATTTAACTTTCATTTCAAGCTTTTCTCTCACGTATTTATATAAATTATCCCCGACCGGTTGTCATGACTGTCCTGCTCAGGAATTTGATATTTTTGTGCAGTGTTCACAGATTGTGTGTGACGGGCAAGGCAACATCATTTATACCTAGGATGCCTCATTGTGTGGTTCCATCTTCTTTAACCGTGTGCATGTTTTAATGCGTTTCAATTGTTATTGATATACTCTAGACTAGAGATGACTAGAACACAACGGGGAGGTTGTTTTGCTACCTGTTTAAGGGCCCCTGGTATAATGTTGATTATGCCATTGCAAACAATTGAAAAACAAAGTCATCCCCCCCAGTTAGTGACCAATAGCTACAGTGAGTCCACTGCTCTGTACGTCAGGGTGGACCCGTTCACGTCTGCAGTCACAAGAGGGTAGATTTTGAAGTGGATTAGAATGGCGAATTAACATCTGGGGTGGGGAGGGGGGGGGGCACTCCAATGTATTCCTGTAACTCCAGACTGTCACTGTTTTCAACCTTATGTGTCCGGAGGTGTACTATTTTGTAACGACTGACTGACTTGGCTTGCTGAGAGCTAATAAACACACATTTTGATGCCTTTATTTGATGTTTGTGTCCAAACTGAATGGAGAGAATAGCCCCCTGCCCCCCCCCCCCCCCCCACATCTAAGATAGACTGAAGAAAAGCACAATTTCAACATATTATATCAAATATCTTTTAAATGTACATAAAAACAGTGCTTTACATGTTGTGGACATTTCTTTGGGGGCTGGGTACAATTTCAATTGTTGTGGTGCAAAAAAATGCTCTAAAATAAGATCTATCACAGGTATTCAAGCTGTTCCATTTGTGAGATGTTTGTGTAAATGCCAGTGCAAGTATTTACTCACATAATGACCAGAACAATGTAATAAATACAAATGGGTAAAACCAAATTCTATTAAAACGCAAGTTCACTTTCCAGATGTTAGCGGTA
>OLKM01000112.1:7500-45000 GCA_900291075.1 Melanogrammus aeglefinus | reverse complement strand
CCCCAGTGTCGGGCTGCTCGACTAGAGGCCTGGTCAACGATTGGAGTCTGAGGTCTGAGCTTTTCTGGGAACTCCGGGATGCTAGTCCTAATATCTGTGAGTGCCTCAGCAGTAACAGCCACAGAAGATAGTAACGGTTCCACTCTTTGGCTCATGTTTGGGTTAACTCCAGCAGCCAAAGACGCAGGACAGCGGAACAGGGGGGGGTGACGTGGGCCGGAGACTGAAGGTCATGAGTGGAGATAAGCAGCTTGCATCACAGGGTTGGTCATCATGCCTCCCTTTGATTGGAACAAGGTTTCCCAATGGCTCTCCCCGAGTAGACAAGCCTCTACTTATGTGTAAGATCAGAGACCATTCAAACCTAATGCACTCAAGACCAAGGAGGCAAGGATGGTAGTAAACAGGGATAAAAACTGCAATGATCTATATATGATCAATGAGCTATCTCTCTCTCTCTCTCTCTCTCTCTCTCTCTCTCTCTCTCTCTCTCTCTCTCTCTCTCCTCTCTCCTCTCTCTCTCTCTCTCTCTCTCTCTCTCTCTCTCTCTCTCTCTCTCTCTCTCTCTCTCTCTCTCTCTCTCTCTCTCTCTCTCTCTCTCTCTCTCTCTCTCTCTCTCTCTCTCTCTCTATCCCTCCCTCTCTCTCTCTCTATACATAGTATAATTGATTCTTTACTAGTATGTCTACATATGCTGCATATGGGGATGTCCTTTTAGCCAGAGAATCCCATGTCAGGAATGATGCTTGTTCACGATGCAGTGTGGACGAGAGATACTTGAGAGCTATGTAGAGTATGGTGAGAGAGCGAGGGCAAGAGGCATTGGACAGGACTCGACAGGAGGGAGAACCTCATTCGACGTCTGCTTAGTTGGGAACAACATGCGTCATACTCAGGTGAATCATTGCTGGCTTTCCTTCCTCGCTATCTTGGATGGAACCCGTCCCTCGAGATAGCCCTCCGTGATTGGTCTTCCCAGAGACGCAGCGGCGAGGGGCGGGACCAAGAGAGTCAGGGGAGTGGAGATAAACGCTTTAACCCTTGGATGCCTGCTTTGGGGTTTTGAATTACTTATTGCCAATGCATTAACATTGTATTCTTACTGGTTTGGGGTTTGGGAAAAATGTGAGTTTTTTATATACAAACTTAATTTTTCTAATTAACGTAATTAAAGTAAAATTCATATTTTTGTGATTCTTTAGGGAAATATTTGCTAAGGAAGAACAGTAGGCGGTTGGAACAAATTTAGTATATTGTCATAGCATATTTTTAATTAGTAATAGTACACATAGTACACAATACCTCAGAATCATAAAAAGAATATGTGCATTTGGACACTTAAAATTCAACATGACTTATTAAAAAAGATAACAATAAAAAAACAGAAATGTCAAATGCAAAAGGAGAAAAAAAAAGCAAAAAGTCCTTCAAAAATAAAAATAACACAAGTGGAAATCCTTTAAAACAAACTCAAGTACAGTTTGTGTGTATCGACCGGACAAGAGGTTGATAACTATGGTTGCAGATAAAGGTTATTAGTAGTTAATACACACCTGTCCGTCCATTCTGTGGTATTTACATAACAATTGGGTCATCATAAAACTTGCCGGAAGATTAACTTGTTTAAGATATATCTTATTCCTCTTTTTTCCTGATTTCAAGGAAAGTGCGGGTGCTAATAATCTTTCGTATAAGAGTATAACATTCTCATTTTTTGGAACAATATTGCCTTAGGTATTCTTAATGTCATCAATCAGGTGATAAAAACTGTAAGAATATTAAATTGCAATGTGGACATTGGCAATATAGTACAAGAAATCCTAAGACAACTCTTTTAGACGTCACTTTCCAGTTATGTGCAAAGAAAATTGGATTTGTATAGAATGTAAATTAAAAACTATATCTCAACATTTATTGAGAAATTGCCAGGCCAATATAATAGCCATTGTATCCAGCACTTCCTGAAACTAATGGCAGAGTATGCTGTCCTGAAAGAGATCATCATGTTCAGCAGTCCAGGCCAATTTCAAGAGCAGCTCTTCATCTATACAGTTAACCAGTGTGTAAACTAGCAAAATAAAAGTTTTTTAGCAGCAAATAGAACTGTGATATCAATAAAACAACTGTTTACCAGACTTTATATTAAGTGACGTATATCGATATTGCAGTGTGGAACTAGACTGAATCAAACCCGTTAACATCTATATGGCCGAGAAGGTGGACTAGAGATAACAATATTCATGTTTTTGCTATTATCTTATAAAGTACAGCTACTACATTTGGATATTAATTTCCTCTCCAGTTAAACCCAGTCTTTGCCGACGCACCAAATGTTTAAAGTCTTCTATATCTGATACCACACAGCGCTAACAGTAACATAATCATTCTCATATCGTACACGTATCGTAAATCGGTACTTCCGATTCCATCAAACCAGGGTCACATTGTCCTAGCACTGCACAAGACCGAACCGTAATATCCCCAAAGAGAGCGAGAGAGACAGAGCGGGGGGGGGGTGTCAGGTCGGTCACCCTTGTCTTTTTTATCTCTTGTTCCGCATTAGCCCGAGAGGGAGATCTCATAGTCACTGAACGACAGTGAGGTGCAACCCACTTTCCGCATGTTCTTGGCGTTAGTGATCCTCGCCAGCATGTCCACGGGCTTCTCAAAGTACTGGACCAGAGCGTGCTCCGTGAGCACCGAGGCCAGGAACTGCTCGAAGGTGATGGCCCAGTCCTTGTCAATGCTGGTGCTGTGGGGAAGGCTTCCTCTGTCGCCACGCTCCCCGCCGTCGTCGCCACGCCGACCCGCGTTGTCGCCTCCTCCTCCTCCTCCGTCCCCTCCGGAGTCGTCGTCGTCGTCGTCGTCCTGGTGGTTGCCGTGGTTACGCACCAGCACAGTGTCGTCGGCGATGTCCTCGCACTGCAGCTTGTTGTCGTCCAGCTCGTGGGAGCCGGCACTGAGCACCGAGTAGGAGGAGACGGACGTGTCGTCCTTCGTCTCGTCGTCCGACGTCAACATGGCCGCCGCCGACGACAGCGTGCCCGCCTCCTTGGGCGACGACTGGTCCTCCTCCAGCCTCACGTCCTGCAGCGGCGCCGTCTGTTCTTCTTCTTCCTCTTCACCGTCCCCGTTCTCCGTGCTCGTCTTGCTCTCGTCCGAATCGGCGTCGGCGGTGAACAAAGTCTCGTTCAAGCGCGTCTGTCGGAAAGCCCCAGGCTTGGCGGGCTCCCGGGAGCGTGCGGAACAATCCGCTGTGGGGCGGTCTGGCGGTGGGCAGCCCTCCCGGTCCCGGCGGTCCTCGTGGTCCCGGCCTCGGGGTCCGGGGCAGCAGAACATCTTGCCAACCTCGCCCATCTCCAGCAGCAAGCTGGTGACGGTGGCCGTGGCGTGGTACAGCTCCTGCTCCGCCAGGTCCTCGCTAAACATGCTGTACAGCGTCTTGCACAGCTCAATGAACTGGCCCTGGAGGACAGGGGGACACAAGAGTCAGCACGGCTCGGCAGACTGGAGACCGCAGCAGAGGAATAGGATTGGCCACCATTGGCCAACATTCTTATTAAAACTTTTTCTTTTGTTCAAGTTGAATTTGATAATGTGCATGTTCAAATACTCCAATACTGTAACAAGGAGCAATATGCATAGAGAAATATTCGTTCTCTCTAGTTTTTGACATGTTAATGAGAAGGTATTGCTTATTACACTTTGTATAAGCTGGGTCATGGGGCCAAAGATGCCGTGACTCGCTGAGGTGGGTCACAGGCAGTAGGCAATAGGAAACCCTACAGTATTATATATAGGTCAATAGCAACACAATACCGACTGGTATTGACAGGTACGGATGAAAGGTCCTCACCTGGTTCAGTTTGGGTAGGTTTTTTGTGGATTCTGGATTGGATTTGGAATCCTGGTTCCATATCTTCAGATAATGGCGATAATCTGACGTCTGCAGTTTCTTCACTGTAGTTGAGAGCAACACACGATATTACATTCTCCCGGTAATAACAATTGCAATGAGATAATGTATATTGTATGAGTATTTCATACTCATACAGTACTTTTCAGAAATACATTTTTTTGTATTCAGATTACAAAGTATTTCTTCATGTGAAAAATATCTTATTTTTTCTATTTTTTTTGTTCAAATTCTTTTGGTCACTTGACTATGTTACCCTTTTCAGTCTTGAACGTAACTCTGACAAAGCCATCGTCCTTGCCCCTGCAGTCGTTTCCTGGGAGGAACGTGGTAGACATTCAAGATAAATATTCCCCAAGAAATAGCATGGACATTTTCAAACACCGGAGTCACCGGTTTGTTTAAGGCCATCTTGGTGGCCTCCAAGTTTCTATAATATATTGTGAAAAACTTCACTAAAGTGGTGTCAGTTTAGTCCTAATAGTTGAATTGTTCTTTATCTCACAAAACAAACTGTCAGCAATAAGGCCACTGAGAATCAAGAGTAAAGTAAATGTAAACCTGGTTATCCTGCACAGAAGCTGTAATCCTGCCACTTACCCATTGAAGTCTCTGGGCTGATGTCTTCAAAGAAGTATTGGGTGGCTTCAAAAGCAGAGTCTGGTTCGTCAGTGCTGACATCTGCGGGGAAACCAATAGCATCGTGTGAGCGTCTCCGTACGGCTCCCTATGATATTCAACCCCATGGGCGACGTCTCATCTACATAATTTGAGTTACATTGGAAAACTATTTTTGTTAAAGGGGACATATTATACCATCAGGTGTGAGTGTGATTAGCATTTACAAGCCGTTTTGAAACTTTCAATTCACAACAAGTCAGTAAGGTGCAGGTAGGGGTTAGAGCACCTTGCTAAAAGATGTCTATGGTTAGGTTTTGTGGACATTGGGGATGTACAGTAATTACTCACCAGGTAAAACGTGCATCTTATACAGAATCTTCAGTTTATCCGTCAGGTCCCCATAGCACAGAACACCTACCGACACAACACACCAACAGCTTGACTTGGTGAACTCACCCAGGGCTCTAAAAAACAATCTGTTATGGTGGCTTAACCTAGCATAGGTGCCTCAAAGCAGCATAACTAGTATCAAGCCATCATCACAGCAGAAATAATTAGACTTCTTCTATTTTCTAATCGATGTCCTACAACACAAAACATACACCTAAACACGCACACACGCACACACACACACTCACACACTTACTCAGGCCGCTGATGAACTCGCGGAAGTTAATGAGTGCATCTCCGTTGTGGTCGAGCAGGCGGAAGAAGCGTGCGGCCAGGGGGTCAGAGTGAGCCTCGTTGGCCCAGGGGAAGAGCAGCACGAAGAGGCCCCTGAACTGCTCCACGTTGATGCGGTACTGCTCCAGGTAGGGCAGGCTGGGGTCGTGGCGCTCCGCCAGGTTGGTGCCCCCTCCCCAGTAGCAGCTGGTCAGGTGCTCAGTCTAACGAGGCAGAGGGAAGGGGGCCAATTAAAAACTAGATGCAGAAAAATGGCAGTTGATGTTAATATCTTATGAAGAGTGACGGGAGACCTAGCCTGCCTGTCTTAAATGCAACTTGAAGGGAATGGCAGTTGAAATACATCACATTGAGACTGAGTATATCAATATTAAAAAAAAAAAAGGTACAATAATACCCTTATATACAGTAAGTGTACCAAAACCGAATCGCTTTATACTCATTAAGGATAAAGGGGTAAATGGCTTCATACTTCTGTTGTTCACTCAGTTTGTGTTAGCGCATGTTTAGAACAGGCTTAGCGGCTAATGCCGCAGCTTTAGCCTTGCGAGTCAAAAGCAAACAAAATCTGCTTTGATTTGTAAACCATACTAGGGTTTTACCATGACAACGTGTCAGTTGTTGGAAATGGCAGTGGAGCAAGGTATGCCCTATGAGAATGATGTGACAGTCACTCACCTTGAACAACACAAATAGCTCCTCCAGTTCATCAATACCGAAGGGAGTCTCCGTCACAATAGTACGGACCTAAAACACGGCAAAAAAGTATTGTATTGACAGGAAAAAAAATAAAGAATACAGCTAATTGTTGATGCAGTTTATGTGGCATTGCTTGGCAAGATTTGCTTTAATCTTCCTTCCAAAGATCTTTTGTAATCTATATTAATATGCATTAATATAATGCTGGTACGTACCACGTTGCGCTTGGTTGTGTCCTCAATGGTCTGGATGACTCTCAGTCTCTGTTTGAAACGCATCTGCTCAATCACATCCGCACGGATAGAGCCAAACTTCTACAAAGACGATAAACAGAGGAAAAGGTATTTAATAAGGTAGTTCATTGTTGTTCATTTGTTTTGAGCCAAAATTGTGGTCAATATGAATGACAAATACATGTATTTGGACCCCAAATCAGACATCAAAGAACACAAATAAATGGAAACCAAGTAACAATCATTATCATTGTTGAAGGGACAACACTAATGTGGAAGGAACAATAAATCCATGCAAAAATTACAACACAAACATGATGGCAAAAACAGTTTGAAGGCCATTTCCTCTTAATTACTATATATTTATTGTGCTTGTGAACAAAAAGTGTGTTCAAAATGGCTGCCAGACACTGGATTATCTGTTTATGGTGGTTAACCAAGATCAAACACAACTTTGATGACAAAACTCCAAAGGCAAGACATCATTTCACAACTAGGATACAACTAGAAAAACAAATCTTTGTTCTTGATGGTTTTGGCTGCTAGTTTAGCGGGTTGTGTTCACAGAGTGACAGCAGGTGAGGTACGGACCTCGTAGGAGCTGCGGACCAGCTTGAAGATGTCCACGTCCGGGTGTGGTTCACCGTTGTCTGTGAGGAGGGAGTGGAGGTGGGGGATGGGTGGGAGGGTGCTGTCCTTGTTGGTCACACTGTCCAAGTACCTGAAGATGGATATGAAATGGTCTTGTCACCCCGCTCACTTTGGTAGAACTATTAAAGTGTTGCCAGGATCAGTCGACAATGCAAAAACATCTTGACTCAGGCAGTCTTCCAAACAGGAACATTAAGTGTTGCCTAGATTATTAAAAACATCTTTACTACGGAGGACTTTAAAACAAGAACTAACAACTATGATTCCAATTTCATGGAAATAAAACATTTGAATGAAAACAACCATTTTTAAACCACATCATTAGATGTGAACAGGAAAAAACATTGATCCTTTGTCGGGCCTAACCCATTTTAAACCTTTAGATGGCGGCAAACTCACAGGTATGGGGAACCTCCTTTAAGTTCTGCATTTAAACAACACAGCCGTCTCTATGGGAGCTCTAACATGGGATCTCCATAACAAGACGGCGTCCTCCTCACCTGCCCAGCACGGTCATGGCCTCGCCGTCGTCCTTGCACCCCAGCAGCTGGTGGATGTTGGCGTGCAGCACCGACAGTGCGAGCTGGAAGATGACTTTGATGCCCTCGTAGAAGAAGCAGTCCACCACCACCACGGCGCTCTCGAAGGGCATGACGGACAGGAAGAGCGTGAGGAACCAGGACAGGGAGATGGTGGAGATGACGCCCAGGTCCTGCATGCAGTCGTACAGCTGGGGCACGTACTCCCGGGCCAGCTCCTCAAACACCCCCTGGTCCACCAGCGCTCCTATGAACGAGGAATAGAGGAGATGAGACAAACGCAAAAGATATCGATCATAGGTATTAGTGATCGGGTTAGCCGCCGCATTAGCAAGGACAATTCAGCCAGGCGCGCTAGCTAGGTTTGATTCTCTGCCTGAACCCGGGGCCTGTTAGTTCATACAAACATTGTATTTAAGCATTTCAAAGAAAATGTATTTATCAAATGTTATTACTCAAGCAAAACGTGATAGCTATGGGGTATATAGCCAGGCATGTGAGCTGTGCTGCATTTGCCAGCACATCCACTGTAGTGCATTACCAAGACACGTTAGCAAGGCACATTAGCAAAAGCTTCCACTTCTAAGTACTACAAAAGACTCAAAACTCACCTGTTCAGAGTTCACCATCGACTCTGCATAGCTACCCAGCCCCTTCCGGCCACCATTGTATGTTGTACGTCCTGGCACTTAATGTACGCACTTATTGTACGCACTTAATCTACATTGCACTTATTTATGGTACTCAATTGTGTAGCATCTGCAGTAGCTGCTATCATTGCTGTACACGGGGAATGGGTTAGCCTAGCGATTGTTAGCACTTGCACTTGGTTTTATGAACATCTTTACTGTACTGACAGCGATATATTGTTTCACTTCTTATGACAAATGTACTTATTGTAAGTCGCTTTGGATAAAAGCGTCTGCTAAATGCCCTGATGTAAATCTAAATGTACATGATGATTAGATAGCGCAGAGTGTGAATCGCTCACCCACGACCCTGGTGTTGTAGTAGTCAGGCAGCATCCTCTCACACAGAGCCACAAGCAGCCAAAAGGCCTCCTCTTCTTTGGCATAGAGCAGCAGCACTGATGTCACGATGTTCATAGCCTGTGATGGGGGTCGTTGTTGTGGGGAGAAGGTTAGACCAAAGGCAGAACAGGACCAATACTATTAACACATAGGAAACAAGGGAGATTTCGGACTTGCAAAGTTCCTACTTCCTAACTGACAGCACTTGGGAGAGGTATCGTAGTTTGTTCATCATAACACTTCATATTGAATGGGGTTGTTGCTAGTTTATAGTATACACACGGTTTTATAGGTCAAAAAGTCGGTAATCATATCAAAAATGTCACACTTTACATTGACATTGTTTATGTACACTGAAGTCTTGTGAAAAGCTGCTTTCCATCTTCTGTAACCCTCTGCTCAACCAAACCTTCCCTCTAAAGATAAAACATTAAACTTTCTAAAAGGACCACAGCAATGCACTCTGAAGACTAGAATCCTTCAGATTCTAAATGATATATACTGGCCTTTCAGATCTGAGCATCTATCAGTCTATCCTTACCTGACAGTGTCCTATGTTGGTCTAGTCTATACCTGACAGTGTCCTATGTTGGTCTAGTCTTTACCTGACAGTATCCTATGTTGGTCTAGTCTTTACCTGACAGTATCCTATGTTGTTCTAGTCTTTACCTGACAGTATCCTATGTTGTTCTAGTCTTTACCTGACAGTATCCTATGTTGTTCTAGTCTTTACCTGACAGTATCCTATGTTGTTCTAATCTTTACCTGACAGTATCCTATGTTGTTCTAGTCTTTACCTGACAGTATCCTATGTTGTTCTAGTCTTTACCTGACAGTATCCTATGTTGTTCTAGTCTTTACCTGACAGTATCCTATGTTGTTCTAGTCTTTACCTGACAGTATCCTATGTTGTTCTAGTCTTTACCTGACAGTGTCCTATGTTGGTCTAGTCTTTACCTGACAGTACCCTATGTTGGTCTAGTCTTTACCTGGCAGTATCCTATGTTAGGGTTTCTGAAGGCATAGGCGGTGAGGACTCTGCGCAGGGCAGCGATGCCCATCTCGTTCTGGAAGGCTGGGTGTTCGGGCAGTGATCGATGCAGGTCCCTCTCGATCTCCTCCGTGGCCAGGTTGTACTGGCCCATTGACTTCTCCACCAGATCCTCGTAGTACCCTGGGTGGGTCACCATCTCGTTGATCGCCCCTTTTAAGGAAACAATGGCGTTAGGAATATGTGTTTGGTTTGAGAATCTCGGCCAGAGTGGCATTTCTAAATCTCTGTTATCATATTGTTTGGTTCATTTGAGTTCAATATTCATTTGAGTTCAATATGAAATATTTATTTACAATGCTATATGGTCATATTTTTTTATTAGTTTGTGAAGGTTAGCATGTAGTTACTCTGAATTAAATCAGGGTTGAGTATCATGGTCTCACTGAATACAAGTAGGGGAGATTTAAATTGATGTGACTTTGTGGTGCATATGTGGTCGCCTAGGTTGCAAAAACTTCAGCTCCCACACATAATCACAAAAACGACATCTTAAATTGATCTATTTAACAGCCAAACTAAAATGGGACACACCACTTTAAATAGGTACGAATGTCCTAGACAGATACGGGTGTAACTGGTTTCAATAGTTTATTTTAAGATATGTTGCCGTATACAGACATCCGATGAGTCTTATTATTGTAGAACACCAGTAAATATAGTCCATGCTGCGAGTGAGCAAGAGAAACTCTGTGGCTCAACAACAGCAGCAGAGTTTCACATAAGTAGGTCAGTAGAGGGGGGAGCTACTTATACCACTTCTCTCCTCATGTGGAATAAACCCGCCTTCAGCTTTTATTAACCCTTGGTCCTCAGGCCCCAGGTTCTCCTTAGCACATTTTTTATTAGGGTCACTTCCCCTTTCCCTGAAAAGGTAAATAAAGCAAAAAGAAATGGCCAATAGGGGATAGGATAGGCATCTTTATACCTTTACCGTCATTGAGAATTCCTGGATGGATTTGTTTAGTTTAAAATACAATAGACCTGTCCCACCGCCATTTGTAATTGACAGAAGCTGAAGACAAATATTTATGCTACTTTGCATGAACTTTGACCATGTCACTTCATTGTAACCACTCACTTGCTCAGCACAGACCCCAAGAAAGAGGCCCTTGATGGACATGTCTGGATAGCCATACAGGTTGTGTCCATTATTGAAGCTCATACAACCCGATAAAAGATCACTGTCAGTCGGGAAGATGATCATGTGACTACCCATCTATATCTACCTGTATACTGTTGCTTCTGAAGACAGTATATAGATAGTCACATGATTGTTGCACAAGTAATCTCATATCATGTAGCAGACATTTTCACTTCAATATTTTTCTGTGTGTGACGCACGCACAGACGCACACACAGTGTGACGCACACAGAGAGAGTAGGTGTTTATCTCTCGAGGCACGGCAGGTTGTTGGCTCACCGGAGAAGAGGAGCCAGAGCTCTCCTCTCATGTTCTCCGGGATGCCCTGCAGCACCAGGTCCTTGGTCTTCTCCGTGCGGTACATGCACACACGCCCCTGGCCGTACTCCGTCAGGTGGTTCTTCCACGCCTGCTCCTTCAGGAACTCCTTAGCCTAACCAAAGGAAGACGAGAGAAACGACACCACATTTAAAGTTTCAGACGCGGTTGTTGATTTGATCGTCGTCAGCTTCAGCTGTAATTCAGCGTTGATGAACGTATCTGACAAATGGCTGAATAATGAAATTTTAATGCTTAATCAATATCACATAACAAGTTACATTTTCAGACTTTTCTAACACACAGGAGGAAAATGTTGATAAAACTAAACTCGTTTGCTGATTCTGAGGAGTACACTCTCGGTGTAGACCAAGAGTGTACTTCTTCAATTCCTATAGTTGCTGCATTTTGTTCCGCTGGTGCTTTATGAAACCTGATGGCTTCCGTTCTCAGTCTCTCCTGTAAGCAGTGGCATAGCCAGGAATTCAGTACCCTATTAAAATAAATCGGTGTCAGTCCCAGATTCAGCATGCTCAGCGCAATTACTTTCCCACCATTTATTAAAAATATGAAAAAGAATATTTATATCACACGTCATTGAAACATTGGGGACATATAACCCACAGCTGGCCCTGTCGCTGAACCTTTACCCCTTCACTACGCTCTCCTGTATCTGCATCTGGCTGTCAGCAAATTGTAAAAACATTGATCGCATTTATTTAGTGCTTTTTAAGATACCTAAAGCACTGTACATATTGAGTAGGTGTATGCGCGTGTGTGTGTGTGTGGGTGGGGAGAGGGGTGGAGGGGGGGGGGGGGGGGGGTATGACTACCACTTGTGAGATGCACAGCTGCCAGTCTGCGACAGAGTGCTCCCCACACACTGTCCAAGTGGAGAGTGATAAAAACATATTTTGGCGTTCGTGTGTTCCGTTTATATCGAGTGTGGTGCATTGAACAGCTAGCAAATTTAATCGGTTGCAACGTGTCAATGCAATCCTTTCATAAAGATGGGACTCATTATTGACACATGTACTGGAATGCAGTACAACCAGCTTCAGAAATGGAGCCTCTGGCTGTTTGTGTGTAAGCAGAACTCTCGAGCCCAGCCAGAGCCTGCACACTAGCACCAGGAATGTGTTACACTTTATTTTTTATGTACCCAACCATTGAATATAAGAAACTGATTTTCATTTCATTCGTTGGTAAGATTGTGTATGTTTTTCCTTCGTAGGCAAATGTGTATATATGGTGAACTTCGTAGGGAAACGACAATTAAAGTTGAGTTGAGTTGTGAAATAAAGTAAGTACAGAGTAAAATGGAAATAAAGCGCTGTGTCAAGTGCTGCCATCGAATGAATCCCACAGCCTCATTGTCGACGTGTGTCTGCAGGAAGCCTGTGTCCCAAGGCATGCGTGATTTCAGAGGAAAGCAAGTGTTCGTAGGAAGGCAGGTGTCATAGGGACAGATTTCAGGGCGGGGGGGTTTGGGGGAGAGGTCGACCTACCAGCTTGGGGTTGAACTCCTCGGGGGAGCGCCGGCGGTACATGGTCATGAGGGCCTGCGTGGCGGTGGGCACGCTGCTGTCATTGAGGTTGAACTGCCGCTCGCCATCCGAGCCCAGGCTGCTGCGCGGGGGGCTGCAGGAGAGATGGGACCCCAGCTGGGAGCTCACCTGGAGGAAGAGGGGGGTGGAAGCTTTAGCCGACGCTTTGGAGCTTACCTTGCAATACAAACACTTTGTGATTCTTCCATTCATGGTTTTTCAAGACTACAGGGAACAGAATTAAAAAAATACATTCCCATAACCATGTCTGAGTGAGAGAAGTGAGTATATTACTGAAATAGGTTCTACGTGTGCACTTTTTCCCCTTCTCAGTCCAACATACCATTGACCCAATGAAAAGCGCACGGCACGACCCGGTGGCTCAAGGTTCTCGTTTTTCTAACATCAACTGAAATGCACCACAGCAGTAACAGGGTATCTGCAGGTTTCAGCAAGTCAAATTGAATTCCTTCAAGGTGGTTTTTAATACCACCTTGAAGGAAATGTAACACCAAAAACACGCAATGGTGGGGGTTGGCAACAGACGCGAGCCAACTTCGGAAACAGGCGTCTCCCAGCCAACTGTCCTTGAGTTTGCACCTACCCATTGTCGCAGACTAGCTAGCAAGCACGCAGATTATCGTTTATACATGCAGCTAGCAAGAAGAAAGAAAGAAGCCTCTCTACATGTCCTCTGTGAAAAGTCCCACGAGAAAAAAAAAAATACTATAGTCCTGCCCCGACAAATTTAAGACCTTGAGTTACAGTAATTAAGACCAGCATATGACATTTGTAACAAATTTAAGACTTTTTAAGGCCTTACATTTAGAAACATGAATTTAAGACTTTTTAAGACTTTTTAAGGATGCGCGGACACCCTGAGTAACAGCATGTATCTATGGATCAAATCCAAAGTGCGGTCATGCGGTGACGGCGTCACGAAGCGGTACCTCGTCGTCGGAGCTGGTCAGGCTTCCGGTCGGCTCCCGTTCCAGGTAGATCTTGGACGTGGTCTGCTGCAGGAAGTCCGAGATCCTCTGGACCAGGAAGTCCCGGTCCTTGAGGTTGGCGAACAGGAAGGTCATGCGGTTCTTGGTGCTGATGGACAGCGGGCTGGGCAGAACGTTGGAGCTGTCCGCCTTCTCCACGATGGTCACCTGCAGACGCACAGCCACACCCCCCATCTTAAGCCGTATTTTACTACTACCGTACGGGTTAAAACACCCAGTTCACCAGCCATTTCAAAATACTATTTTAACTGCCTTCTTTCATGTGAATGCCCAGACAAACTTAGGCCTGCCACCAATGTCCATGTCTACTTTAGATAGTTAAATAGGTTGAATTTTTTTTTTAGAAAATGGAGGGTAAATGGATCATCAACCACAGAAACATAACAAACATCGCACCTCACGAAGGGGAATGATGAGGCTGCACACAGTCTCCTCCTTGCCGTTGAAGCAGATGTAGTTGGTGGAGACGAACATCTGGCCCAGGATGTGTCTCTTGTTGAAGGGCGTCCAGAGAGTGCAGTCCGTGTGTCCGTCCAGCTTCTCATCCTTCGGCAGGCGAAACAACGCACGGTAGCGCTCGCTCTTGGCTCTGGCATCCAGGTCCCTTATAGGGTCACACAGGGTTGCTTGTAATTCATTATTTTTAGCTTCAGATCTGCCTAGCCTTGTGGAAAGTCATGCTCAAAGAGTGTATAGCCAGAGCGCAAGCAGGTGGCCCGGTAGCTAGGCAGACAGACAGGAAGGGCTTCCCACAATTTAATTTAACAATTTAATTTAGGGAAATTAGGAGATTGTTCAGGCGTATTACAGGCCTGCGACAGCCACAGATACTGGATTGCTTTCATTTTTGTGTCAGAGCACTTTGATTTTATTGATTGCTGTCCAGAAGGGAATTTCCACCGTCGTGACAAAAGTCACTTCTCAAATAAATTAGCCTAACTTTAAAGAACAATTTGCAGGTTGGTATTTCTGGTTAATTCATGTTTGTAATGGATGCAGCAAATAGTTGCTATTGTAACTAGCGTAACTTGTCTCCCGTGGTAAGAACAACACAAACACCCACAGCCGATACTCTCCACCCGCTCATGATTGAGGACACTAGGTGGGGGGTACCGGCCAGCGCGTTGCTCCTCAAACCTCTTGAAAGACCCTCACCTCTTGAGGGCGGACACCTTCTGGGGGGACTTCCTCTTGAGCTTGGGCAGCGAGCGGTCCTGCTCAAAGCCCTTGTTGTCCAGCAACTGCCGCATGGCGATGTTGGCCAGCTGCTCGGCCAGCTGGAAGGTCTCGTTGATGTTGAGGAAGACGGAGAAGAGGTGGTGGCGCGCCCGCGTGCTCACCCTGATGACCTCGGGCAGCAGCAGGGTGGCGCTCTTATCCAGCTGGGTGATGTCCGCCCACCGCACCACCAGCTTAGCTGAGGGGAGGGAGAGAGATAGGGGCGGGAGAGAGAGTGGAGGGAGACAGAGAGAGAGTGGAGGGAGAGAGAGAGTGTGGAGGGAGAGAGAGAGTGGGGTGGGAGAGAGAGTGGGGTGGGGGAGAGAGAGAGAGAGAGTGGGGTGGGAGAGAGAGTGGAGGGAGAGAGAGAGAGAGTGGGGTGGAAGAGAGAGATAGTGGAGGGAGAGGGAGAGAGTGGAGGGAGAGAGAGATATTGGAGGGAGAGAGAGATAGGGGCGGGAGAGAGAGATAGTGGAGGGAGAGAGAGAGATAGGGGCGGGAGAGAGAGATAGTGGAGGGAGAGAGAGATAGTGGAGGGAGAGAGAGAGAGGGGCGGGAGAGAGAGAGATAGTGGCGGGAGAGAGAGATAGGTGCGGGAGAGAGAGTAGGGTGGGATAGAGAGAGAGATAGTGGCGGGAGAGAGATAGTGGCGGGAGAGAGAGATAGTGGCGGGAGAGACAGAGACAGTGGCGGGAGAGAGAAGAGAAGAGAGCGAGAGAACGAGAGCAAGCACGAGAGTGAGAGACAGACAGATAGAGACAGAGAAGGAGAGAGAGCATGACAACAGGGAACAATGAGCAATTTTAAAGTCGGGTGCATACAAACACTTGAGGCCATGTGCTTTCTAAATCAAATGTATTTTTACGTCAACGTTTCTTTAACAATAAAAGACACCATTTATTTACTCATAAATTGTATTGAGATACATTTATAGATTAGAAAAAACACATGACACAACTGATACTCCAAAAGGTCAAAAACCCAACAGAGTCTTACGCAGATCGGACCTGCATCGAGCCAATGTTCCATCCGTCTGAAAACATAAACATCCCCTACCCTCTTTGCCCAGCAGGTAGGAGTAGAAGCACACGTGGTTGATGCTCAGGTAGAGCCAGCCCTGGCGCGGCACCTTGCCCTTCCAGTAGCTGCAGGAGTAGTAGTTGACCAGCTTCTCCTCCTCAGGCATGCCGAACAGCTTGCGGAACTTAGCGATGGCCTCCTTGAACTTGTCCGTGTCGTCATCTTCTTTAAACTCCTGGTTCTTGTTGTACTCCGCTATGATACCCTGCAAGGGGAAAGACAAGGAGACGAGGAGGACATCAGAGGAGTGTGTGTGTGACATGAGTGTGTTTGTGTGCATATGTCGGGAGGGGGCACCTAATGACCAGTGTGTGTGTGTGTGTGTGTGTGTGTGTGTGTGTGTGTGTGTGTGTGTGTGTGTGTGTGTGTGTGTGTGTGTGTGTGTGTGTGTGTGTGTGTGTGTGTGTGTGTGTGTGTGTGTGTGTGTGTGTGTGTGTGTCCCGGGTTAGGTAGTATTATTAGAAGAAAGATTTTGACCATCTTTAGTCTATACTGTACCTATAATTCATAACATATCTTTTTGATTATGAAGAAAAGACTGATGTACTGTATGTATTGCGGTTATCGGGCATAAGAGGACAAATCCCGGTATGCCGCCGCATCGGTAGGCCGGGGGGCTTTCAGAATAATGCACAATGTTTTTTGCTGGTCTGTCTCTTTACCGACCCCGTTTGTGCGCCAGTCATTCAGGGTGTGCATGACATTATGCCGCTTGTGTGTTCCCGGTCTAGGCACACTGGCCAATCACGACTAATTGAATAATGCACGTTCAGATTCAAAACTAATGCAAAAGTATCTCCTATCAGAGAGAATGCCAACAACAGCCGTGGAAAAGAAAATGTGAAAATGTAAAAAGGAAGGGCTGTCATTTTATACAACTGTAACTGACTGTCGTATACAACCCCCCCCCCAAAAGTCACGACGCTGTATGAATATACCTGCACTTTTCCTTTGACGAAGGTGGTGATGTCGTTCTCGTTCTCGAAGATGGAGAGCGTCTGCAGCAGATTGTGTTCCAGCCACTCCCAGTGTTCCGTGATCTCCTTACGGGAAGTCCCTGAGGGTGGGTGGAGAGGGAGGAGAGGCAGGGTGTGAAAAAGACAGCAGCACGTATGAGGCATAGCAAGCGTGCTGTGTGCGTACGTGCGTGCGTGCGCGTGTGCAGTCTCTTCAATAGCAACCCTATCACGATCTCCAGAGTAGTGGAAGGAGATAATGCATTACATACACACTATATGCGTATGATATACAGCCATCAGGCTCAGATTCATACTACACTACGTGTTGTCACGTCACGGTAACGCACAGAAAATAGCAGAAAGAGAAGGCTGAGTGTTATTGGGACTGTTCTCGTAAACACGTTTCGTATGAGGATGAGGAATCCATTAAGGGAACTGAATAAAGGCTACAAGATTGAGCAAATCTGGAGAATATAAGCGGTTGTTGTGGTTGTTGTTGTTGGATGAATCTTAAAAGTAGGAAGCAAGACAGCCTGTGAAGGGTACAAGACTGTGTGATGACTTGACCGAAACCAGACACAAAAACTTTTATTTATCTAGGTGTGTGACCTCTTTGCATCCACAGAAGGGAGCGTTAAAAACTTGCAGAGATCATTTGCATCATCATTTTGGTTGCATGATTAAACACAAACATACATTTGGCCTGAATGTTACCCATACGTTATAGATTGTCTTTCGATATATACGAGTAGTATTTATAGTAAGTAATAGTAGCATCCTAATACAAACTATATATTGTACTAGTACCTATTACATTATAGTATGTAATCCATACTATACAAAATCTGCCATTTAATTGTTTAACTACTACTATTTCTCCATGTATCTACTTCTGAATGTATCTACTTCTTCTCAATATGTGTAGCACATAAAATGTGTACTCCCTATCCAGTTTGACCATAAGGGCTCTTATATATATATATATATATATATATATATAATATATATATATATATATATATATATATATATATATATATATATATATATATATATATATATATATACATATAACATACTATATATACAACATACACACACACACACACACACACACACACACACACACACACACACACACACACACACACACACACACACACACACACACACACACACACACACACACACACACAGTGTATGACTATAAAAAACAAATAGACATATGCTCCCATCAGCTTTCCCCTCCTGTATGACCTGCCAACTGCCAACTGTCATGTGTGAAAAGCTAGTGAGCTGCACTCCAGTCTTGGCTTCTGGCTCTGGCTATTTTTTAAAGTGTATCAGTCTTCTATTATGGAGAGAGACAGCTCCAAAATGTACATATAGGGCTCCTATAAAATCGCTAGAACTTGCTATCTCTGCTTATAACCTCATCAGTGGTGAATGTGTAAAAACGTTTTGCTCGCAAACACATAGAGTAGCTATTCTTTGAAGTAGCACATTATCTTGGCTATCTTTATGTAAAAAAACGAATATATTTATATATTACAGTAAAATATTTCTAAAGCTTGAGATATACTTGCGAAATGTGTATTTCAGTAACAAAACACAAAACAAAATGCATTCAAGTTCGAACAAAATGGCAACTGGAAAAGGTTTTAAAAAGCTGTCTGTCTGCCATCCTTAGCCTTCAACAAAACAATCCAAAAGTGCTTGATTAACAAGAAAAAGGGTTATAAACACTTTGAGCTGGTAAGCAAACTAATTCAGTCGTAGTTGTAATAAAAGGCCCTTTTCTGTAGGATTAGATTTAAAATGTAAACGGTCCCTGAAGCAAATGCTTTCAGACACAACCCTTCAAGGCAAATGTTTTGTAATGAACATAACTAGAGCCAAACAGAAGGAGCATTATGCAAAGCGTAATGTTGAAGGGCCAGAAAAAGATTTGTACAATACGTGCCATTTCGTGGAAAAAAAAGTTGATGGTGTACATAAATAAACGCAACCCCATTAACTAATGACATTTCAGACCATTCCATCAAAATATACCACTGGTACTAGATTTGTTTGTATTGATTTGGGTATCAGTTTCCTTCATCTCCTCTAATGGGAAAATTGAGGCAAGAACGCACCATGATGTCATATTCGGCCTGGGGCTGCGGGGGGGGGGGGGGGGGGGGGGGGGCATGCTGCACATATGGACCTCATACCCAAAATGGGGGATATGTCTGTTGCTAATCAGAGCTTTGATTGTGTAACTCGTAGAATTTGGAAAGAGGACATTTTGATAAAGGCCATGTGTAGTTCTTGGGGGTATGTACCATGAGCGATAATCCAGTAGACCAGAGAGTCTGGGGTCTGGTAGAGGATCCGGTATGGAGCCACTCTAGCGCTGGAGTCCAACACTACGTCCATAGTCCCCACCAGCAGACCTGTGGAAACAGAAAATGTAACAGCAAATTCTGAATTACAATGATTCATTATGATTGAGTGAGTGAGTGATTTTAGGGTCATCAACATGAAATGGCAAAACAACACTCTGACTCTTACAGCAACATTCAGTATGAGGATCTGCAAGCCGTTGTTCGATGACAATCTCAAAACAATAAGTGACCATATTTTGATACTATAGCGATAAGAGACCATTTTCGACCCTTTTGAGCAATTCAGTTTAAAAAAAATACAGTAAAACATATCACAGGGACAAATATGTATAAAAATATAGATCTCAAACATTCCTTTTTGGGATGGCACATTTTTAAACCTTGAACATTAGTTTTACATGTTAAAAAAGGAATAACACTTGAGATTTGGCACAGGCTCTGAAAAATCATTTTCAGAATATAAGCCTTTCTGTTAGCACGGTCTGCCTAAACGAGTGGGAGCTAGGGAGCATTTTAACTGACAATCAAGACAATTAATATAATTAGTGAGATGACAGGGCTAATAACAAGGTTACAGTGTTTTCTTACTAAGGAAAATACACACTGATTATTATTAATCTTTTAATCAGTGCAAAAACAATGCAATTCTGGGCCAAAAATGTATAACCAAAACATAATCTATATCTGTACATAACTTACCATAAAGATAGACATACAGACAAAAATGCAAAACGTAGATCTTTTGGAAACCATTGTTCAAAACTTCCACCTCAATAAACCTCCACTACCCATCATCTGCATGACTGGTATTGCACCGTAAAGTTCAACATGTATAAGGAGATGATGAGGAGCCGGCCAACAGCTGGTCGATGAAATGTCATGTTAAGAACTCAATACAACTCTTTAGACGGACTGCGTTGGTGGCAGTATTATTCAGGGCAGCAATAGAAGGAACAATGTGTAGTTATTTACCATACAACACAGTAATGTGGCCCCTGTTTACATTTGAACCGTAGAGCACAAGACCTGTCTTGGAAGCCTGTTTCTCCTGTGCATCGCTGTGGTCTCGTTGTGTCACATCAACTGGCTTGTTGTGTGTTGCATGGAAAAGTCCCCTATTTCCGTAAGACAAATCACATGGCTGATACCATCGTGCTTGGTTTGTCACTGCCCGGTGATCCACCTCACATGGGACAATATTGGCATTCATATTCAATGCTCAAAGAAAATCATTATTACCCACACCAACGACCACAATAAAAGTGGCCTGTATTATGCAGCACTCCCAAATGAAATATCCCACTTTGTGATATATTTAGGTTAGACCAATCTTGGATAATCCATTTCAAATTATATTTTCTACCTCATTTAATGAGGTACCTCTTGAAATATTATTTAGAAAAACGAATGAGGAGAAGCGTCACCAATTTTTTTCCTCACAATTACACAATCAAATTGAAATACAGATATTCCCACTGTATATAGTAGAAACTTTTACAAAGAAGTGGAAGAATACATTAAAACTACTTTAAAAAGGGTTAGGTTTGAATGTGGGGGGGTTTGTTTGGGGCCCCAGACCTGAAAAAAGCAGAACCGTTAAAAATAATTTAAAAAAATAGAATGCATAACAAGTTCACTTTGAAAGTTCCACATCCCTTGTGACATTTAATTGTTTCACTTCCTCTGAAGAATACCCTCCCTCAACACTCAATAAAAGAGGCATATAGCACTAAAACTGCACTCAAATTCATTACACAAAATGGCAGGTCGAGGCCGTCCTGCAGAACTAAACCACTGTGTCTTAAGTGAATCTGCCAGGCCTCAATTAACCCCGCTACCGACCATCCATCTTTTTAAGCTGCACTTACTTCTGCGTTGTGATGAGCTGACTCTAGTATATTGCAGTGAGAAAGTGAGAAAATGTAATATTTCCCCATCACTTCACTCAGTACATAGAGAGATGGATTCCCATTTTCAGTCTTCAAAACACAGGGATCTTGCAGAGCATAAGTAGACCCTGCAGAACCTTGTTTGAAAACTACTGGCTACGTGGACCTGGACCATCCTAGACCCGGACTGTCCTGGGGCGCTTCCTAGTGGGACCTGGCACAAAATTCCGCCACCAAATCAGCAGTCTGTTAAATACAGCATCCCTCTCAGACTAAGACGTCTATGCTTCGAGGCCTTCGAAATGCAGAAGAATACAAGCTAAATATAACCATTTCCCCAGGGATAAACCAAGTACGCCTCTGAATCTGAATCCAAGTTTACCAACCATCTTTCTTCACCTCTCACAGTCAAATTGTTGCAAAGGTTTCTTGACACAAAGTAAAACCGAACCAAGGTTGTGGACTCCATGACACATTCAGACTGTTGGGCCGTGAAGTTGACCCTCCTGTGGACACTCTTACCTACGTGCCACTGCTCTATCGATCCACCTTGTGTCAGTTGTCTTGACCTACATATAAAATGGTGTGTATGGGGAAGAGAAGCTGATGATTCAGCATTAACCAACAACACAACAACTGTGCTTGGCCTCGCGGCTGTATCCTGCTGGGACTTGCTATGTTGAAATTTCTCACGGAACATCAACAGAAAAGACGTCCGGCCGTTTGCACACACACACACACACACACACACACACACACACACACACACACACACACACACACACACACACACACACACACACACACACACACACACACACACACACACACACACACACCTGCTGTATGTTCATTCAACCCTTTTTTTAAATAGGCCAAGTTGGGCTTATTTAATAGTAATTGGTCTCTCTCTGAATAAGATACCACTTACTAAGATCCGCAGCATCTGCAAAATGTGTGAAACCAAATTCAGGATATTGAATTTCAGTCCCATAGGGTGGAGTTCGCAGTTACTGTCTGCGTTTAAAAATAGTACACAAGATATTGCACCTTCAGCGAGGTTTGATGCACGTCGATCGATGAGGGCCCATAAAGCCAAAGTGGGTGTTTAAAAAATGTCAGCAGAAATATCGTTCGTTCAACCGAGGGTTTGCAAATGGTGAGTTGCATCACCGGGTGATAGCGTCGGTCAATTAAATAGAGAGAAGATGATGCAGAGAGGAAGCAAAGACCCACCTGCCAAACCTCCACCTCCATCCCCATGCCCCTTCCGTTTCTGAAGGATGAAGTAGGGGTTCGCCCGTTCGGTGATCCATAAAGCACCCGCCAATAACACATCTTCCGGATTGATCCACATAATCACAATAGTGTCATAAAGGAGGACATTGAACAGACGCGATTCTGAATCTGGAGTGCGACTATATTTGTGTTATATAGTCTAGGTTACGTCCGATGAGAATAGCCGGATAGGGGCAGTTAGGTGTAGTCACAAAAATAAACGTCACAAATTGTCTTGAGACTTTTCTGGATATAAATGTTGTCTTTGCCAACCTACAGACGCATCGACTCCAATGGGATACACACATAAACGCCCGATGTTGTTCCCGAGCAGCCAAGGGTATCGGTGCTAGGCACGGCCGCTGTCAAACACCGCCGATGGCGAATTCGCATGTAAACAGGACGACTGCAGCACGAAGACACACGCTGCCGCGAAAAGCATTAAATAAACAAACAGATCTGTCTTTGTCGTCCCTGCAGGTGCGATTCGATTGCGAGGCACGATTAGTCCGCGTATATAGCTTGTCAATTTCTATCCATCAAGGATAATACATGACTACATGTTTTCCAGATGTCATCCAGTCTCTTTGTTGTAGTTTCTGTATTTGCATCCCATAAAAGCAGCAAATGTTAAAGAACATGCGTTCCGCAACAGCGCCGTTCACCGCACGCCGCAACACAGTCACGCAGTGTAAACTCCGCGAGTCATCGTGACGTCACCATGGAGGAGCAGAGCAGCCTATCGCTTGGTTTATGAAATATATTTGTTGTGATGATCCCAAAGACTATTTAAAGGCTGTAACCGTTTGTATTCAGTGTGTTTTTGTATGTGTGCTGTGTTCGTGTCAAACTGATCAATTATATACCGTTTTTTAATACGATTTAGTGTGTAGCCTTTTTTCCATTGAAATATACATATTGTTTATACAACAATGGTCTAAATAACCTCATCGTTTCATATTTAAACCGTGTAACTTAACAAACATTTGCAAACAGTGCCCTCTTGGGTCGAAATCCTGCAGCACTGGTCTATTTCAGCACGATCGTTCAAATAACGATAGCAAAGCGACATCTAGCTGTATACATTTGTATTTGATATTCCTATTTGATGGTTTTTGCACACATGCCGCTATGCATATTATTTTAGAATTTATTCGCATACTGATTCAACATGATCAATGCTATCCATACATTTTCAGCATCTAACAGATCTATGATCTGTACAACTAGAACAAAGCAGTCACTTGCAGTTTGGAGAGCAGGTATGAGCCTGAACAAGACATCATATGTTTGCAAAGGAATTTAGAGGGAACAGAACTGCAATGATTTTCACCGCTGGCAGACGGACCCCTCTGTCCTCACTGTTGTACTTTATCAATACACTATAATTTGGCTTCTTTTAAAATACCTAGTGATAAACTTTATCGGAAATAACTTTATATCATCTTAACATCACCATTCGTTCACTTTCACGAAGTTACCTATCTATCCCTCCAGTAGGGGGTAGCCCTGAGCACGCCCTCCTCACTTCCGCGTTCTGATTGCGCCCCAGAAGAAGAAAAGCACAAGCTAATAAACACAGGTGAAGTTGTGTCCTTTATATCAAATATGTTTTACATACGATATGTAATGATATATAATGGATGTTAGTTCCCTTATATAGCATGTCAATTGGATCTAAGCGCTTACATCCAACTAACATGCGAGCTAAAGTAAGCCATATTAATTAAAGTCCAGTATTATCGCTGGGAGCTAACCTTATAAGCATTCAATATATATGTCACCTCTTATTAAATGTTGATTTAAATAGAGGTTACGTATTCTTAACTTGTTCTTTAATTATTCTGTTTTTTAAGGTTACAAACGATGCTGGTTTGTCGGTGGATCGACGTTAGAGGGAGGACATTAAAGACACAAGATTGCTGGTTCTAATGTGCTGATTCGAATGTGCTATTGAAGGGCGTATATTGTCCTTCTACCCTGTTAAACTATCAGTTTATTATTACTAGTAGTAATAATATTAGTGAAAGCATGGTTGATAACCGGTACGCCACAGCCCTGGTCATCGGCTCCGTGTTGAGCCTTTTGGCCACGGTGTACCTCTCTGTGGCCGTGGGAACGCAACACTGGTATCAGTACCGCATCCGACCTACCCCCTCGAACAATGCAGCCAATACCTCAGAACTGGTCAAGGACTTCATCAATGGGGACTTCAACGAGAAGAACTACAGTGAAACTATGTTTCGCCTGAATGGAACCCTAGGTCTGTGGTGGAGGTGCATCATGGTGCCCAGTGAGACACACTGGTATAAAGAACCAAGTATGTGATCTTTCAGTTTTTCCCCATATTTTTGTAGTTTTGTAACATGTATGTAACCTCAGAAAAATGTGTTACTCATTCGAACACGGCAACCCTGGTTGAGTTTATGCCTCTTGTTTTCTTCCAGATCCTAAAATGGCGAGTCAGTGTGTGAGTTTCACTCTTCCCCAGCAGTTTGCTTCCAAGTACAGAGAACCTGGGAACGAGACCAGTGGGGAGGATCTGTTCAGGACCTGTGAGCTTTTTTCTGTTTCCACCTCCCTTTACCTAACTGAACTCAAACTGTCGTCGTCTACCTATCCAGCTGTCGTCAAATGTTTACATTTATTAAATATATTTGTTTTCTATATATTTTCTTAGTTGCATTATTTCACATTTTGTAACTCTTGTATTGTTATTGTCCTTCCAAGTGTTTTCCAATCAGAATTTAATTTTAAATGACATTTGTGTGATGGCCCACTCTGCTGGGGTGTTTGTAACCGGGTGCCGTCTATTTGAGTGACAGTCCACTTGGCTACGGGTTGTAACCCGGTGCTGTCTATGTGTGTGCAGACATGTGGAGGGGCCAGTTCCTGCTGCCCCTGGTGTCTGTTGCACTGGTGTTCCTAAGCGGCCTGGTGGGTGTGTGTGCCTGCCTCTGCCGCAGCATCACCCCAACCCTGGGAGTAGGAGTTCTCCATCTCCTGGCAGGTGAGGGGGACATTTGCGTCGTTAAAGCTGCTGTCAAAGAGGATGTTAGGGTGAAGAGGAGAGCGAAAGAGGTTTTTAAATAATCAACCCCTTCTTCCCTACACCATTGAAAAGTGTTGCATTGACACACCTGTGGTGGCGCAAAGACAACGCTGTGTGCATACATTTGACAGGCAAAATGAGAGTAGAGTGTCCCGATTGGGCAGAAATCTAAATTCTCTCCTTTTTGGTGTCCCTTTTGCTTTTGAATAATGTTATTGTAATGTCTCTCTCTCTGTCCTCCTTCTATTTCTCCTCCTTCCTCTTTCACCCTCTCTCTCCCTCACTCCCACCCCTCTCCTTTTCTTGCCCCACTCTCTCCCGCTTCCCACTCTCTCCCCCCCCCTCCTGCTCTCCCCCCTCTCCCCTCCCTCCTCCCTCCCCTGCCTCTCCTCTCCCCCTCCAGGTTGTGTTCGCTGGGCACGGTGTGCTGTTTCCTCGTGGGCGTGGACCTCCTGCCCCACAACGCGTCACCGTCTGAGGCTGCGGACGGCGCGCTGGGCTGGTCTCTGTACCTGGCACTCATCTCCGCGCCACTGCAGATGATGGCGGCCGCTCTCTTCCTGTGGGCCGCACGCAGCCACCGCAAAAGCTACACGCGCATGACGGCGTACCGCGTGGCCTAGGGACGAGCTCCGCCAGCTCTACCGCCGGTAGGCAGGGAAACCACACGTTAACCCAAGTCTGAATAATGTGGGTTTTCCCGATAATCTTCAGGGTAAAAGAAAATGGTAATCACTTTGGATGAAAGCGCAAAAGAATGCTTTCAATCCACTCCTGTGTAATCAATGAGCGTTGGTCTGACAGCGCGACATTGTGACCCCAGGCCTAAAAAAGAAAAAAAAAGTGTGTGCTCTTCACAGGCCCATGTCATTGATTAACATGGGACTAGATTCAAAGCATTTTTTTGTGGAGCAGATTTGTTTTGTCTGCTATTACACACGTCTTTTTTTTTAAACTGTTCAGCCTTCAACCAAACTACTAGTTCAGCATTCTGGTCGTTGCACACTAGAAGTCTGTAGCCAATGATCTTATTTCTTGGTTGCCACAGAGATAGTTAGATAATCATCACACACGCGGATGAGTTACTGAAACACAGATGCTTCCAGTGTCAAAGCACAAGTGTCTTGCTTGTTTTTTGTTTTGCTATCGTAACCCATTCCTTTCCCGAAGCACATACTAAAAAATACTTCACTTTGATCGTTCAATTTTATTTTTATAGCTGTCTGCCATTTGTAAAAAAAAAAGTTTTATTTCTGTTGCCTTTGTTGGCGTTGCTGTTGCTAGCATTCACCACACTGACCTTTGTTTAGTGGAAGAACATTTGTATGAATTATTTAAGTGACATGCTGCTGCTTATTTGCATGATTTTAGTTTTAATTAGTTGATGATCCCTGATTTCAGCTGCTGTCACCATGCATGCCATTACTTTGCCTTTAATCTTGTAACTTCTTTGGTGTCCTTTTTGGAGTGTCTTCACTGAAATATAACCACTCTCTTGCCCCCATTATCCAAATTTACAGATGTTGATGTTAAATGGTTACATTTGTAAGCTAAAGTGACTTATTAAAATCTGGTACTTGTCTTAGATACCATAGGCTTCAATGCAGTGGCAACCTCAGTCCTGTTTTTTGTACGTTTTTAACGGATAAGTGTTGATAGCGCATTGAATAAAATGAAAAAATATTAATCTCTTAATATTCATTCTTTAGAGACTTCATGAAAAATGACACCTTTTGCCCCTTTTTACTCCATGGTAAAGCTTTTAAAATGGGTTGACAAGTTTGCTCAAGGAACTAGTTGTAAATGTGACGCACGATTAAAGATAAACATTTCATAGGAGGTCAGGACTTATTTATACACACTAAAATAACTTGAAAACAATTTACAATAGCAGCTTAGATTCCACCAAGTAAGGTCTGCAGAACTTTTGTAAGAGTTTGGGCGCAGAAAGTTCCACCAAAAGCAAAGCTGCCAGTTAGTATTTTGCGTGTTATGAACCTATCCTGATAGCTGAGCTGTGAGGCAGGGTGCTCCTGTCTTGCTGTTTCAACTCCATCAGGTGGACACCATGGCACACCTTCTATTCCTGCCAGTCAGTAATAATACGTGCCCACACCTACTAGTCTGATTTGACCATTCTATTTATTCCTTTGTACAGGGTACTTTAATGTCACTTTTTTAGTAGTTATTCTATTCCCTTTCAGTTATTATTTTCCCTTTATAAGCTTTGCGTGAAAGTGAAAGTGTCTGTTGGTCCTTTTCTTACACGGTATTTTGTTGAGGGTACAGCAAAGGTGTAATAAATGAAGGTAGGTAGTTCCAATCCCATGGAATCAAATGGGGGACGTTATTGTATCACACGACTATAGCATTTTACTAGGGTTGTGCATAAGGTCCCTTTAGTGCACCCTATATCTGGCCAAATCCGACTTGCTTACAGCCGTGTAAACCAACCCCTATTGTTGACTTGGTTGACTCAATCTAATGTACCAGAAAGACCAATGGTGCTCTGTTGTTTCTCTTCAGAAATAGTTCATTTATAAACACATTAAAAAAATAAAGAAGTTAAAGAATACAATTCATTGTGTGAAAACTTTTGACAATAAGCAATATTGTTTCTTAAAACATCTCTTTAAAAAAAAGGTGCAGTGTCTAGGATTTAGTGGCTCCTAGCATTGAGGTTGCTAATCTATCCATCTATACATCTGTATATCTATCCATCGATACATCTGTATATCTATCCATCGATACATCTGTATATCTATCCATCTATACATCTGTATATCTATCCATCTATACATCTGTATATCGATACATCTATACATCTGTATATCTATCCATCTATACATCTGTATATCGATACATCTGTATATCTATCCATCTATACATCTGTATATCTATACATCTGTATATCTATCCATCTATCCATCTGTATATCGATACATCTGTATATCTATCCATCTATACATCTGTATATCTATCCATCGATACATCTGTATATCTATCCATCGATACATCTGTATATCTATCCATCTGTATATCTATACAGATATATAGATACCAAGCAGTAGAGGTCCGTATATACCTGTATATCCTGTATTTAGATAAACATTAGAAAAGAACAAATGGGTTCTCTCTTGATGCGTTGTGGGCTTCTGTAGAAACAAGGCGGTGCAACACGGCGGGCTCCGTGGAGGAGGAGCCACTCCTTGGGGTTCTAGTAGTTCAGAGATTACTGAACACATTGGCCCTCGCTTCTACGAGTTTCTCTCCCAAATAAACATTTTAATTCTCATTATAATTAAGACATATTGTTAAAAATCTATAATTATTCAAATCTATTATATATATGATTAGATGAATAGTCTCAATCAGTTGTGGTTTTAAATTTCTCTGTTATTGTGGCTTCTCCACACCGACTGCCGGTAAGAGCAAGGTCTCCCTCTGCGCCAGCTGGAAGGCCGTGTTCTGCTCATAGTAGGCGCCTTCGTTCACGAAGAAAGGGTACAGCGCTTCTCCCTCGTAGCAGATGGTCTCGCCAGAGAGGGACATGAACGCCGGGTCTCCGGGCTTCAGCAGGCAGAAGTCGTTGTCCTGTGGAGAAAGGAGCATTGAGAGAGAGGTCAGGACATGGTTACTATCCATCATGTATAAGATGAGAAATAATTCAGAAGAGATGAGCATAGAGTAAAGTCCAAAAAAATATATTTATGTACACAATATGCGTAGGCAGAATGTAAATGTGAAAAATGAATTACAGATGTTAGGGTAGTTATGATAAGTACAGGCTACAACATTGAAACTATAGTGTTGTCCATTATGCATACGTGCCATTGTGACTAAATATATTAGTGTATATGTCAATACTGTATATATATATATATATATATATATATATATATATATATATATATATATATATATAATATATATATATATATATATATATATATATATATATATATATATATATATATATATATATATCTCCAAGGGGGTAAAGTACCTGTAGTTGGGGGTGGATGGCAGCAGTCAGCTCTTGGGTCTTGGGATCTCTGGGATAGTCTTTCTTATCCACGTTAAAATATGCTTCAACCTCGCCCCCTTCAAACACAGTCCCTAAAGATGTCCAACATAGCACATCAACACATAAAAAGTGTGTATTTTTAAGGCAATCCCCCTACTTGTTTATCAACACATTAATTGGCAAGGGTGTGCCCATTCCCAGGCAAAAAGGTACTGGGTTTGACCTTTGGAAATGAAAATTGAAAGCGCATCAGTTTGTGTCGGGTGTGTGCGATCCTTGGCGTACCAGAGTTGAAACTCTCGACCCACTCCAGGGCACGGTTCACCCCCTCTCTCATCAGGTTGTAGATGTCAGCCCGTAGGACCCCTTGCGGCTGGGGTCCCACCTCTATCGCTGTAGAGAAGTGTTAAAGAGTTTAGAACGGTGATGTTAAAGAGTGTCTCTCTGTGTTCACATTGCTTAGTGCGGGGACAGGCCAGTGCCAGTCCAACCGATACAAGGTTTTATTTCCAACAATCCCTACAAGGACGAGCCAACCAGTCAAGTCTGGGACATAGCCAGGGCCATATTCCTTATCAAGGGAGAGACTGCTTCTGTTTTTTTGTTATTCACGTTTTCTTTCCTATAATACTCCCCTGAAACATTTGGTTCGATGAGTAGAGGGATCGACAGCCAGGGAGCACGTCTGGAGACGTATACGTATACTAAGACTATTCTACCTGATTCTGTACCTTGCTGTATTACATCCTTTACTAAACAATCTTTTCGACCCTCTGATCCAATCTGTCAAGTTGCCTTGATTTTACACTTCAAGAATTACTTATTACAACGAAAAAATACCCAACGCAGAGTCTCAATACAAACAGTTTAGAAATAAGCAGAAATCTAAGAAGAGCCTCCATGAGGCCAACCGTCATGCGTCACTACCCCTCCAGGGTCCCCGGTCAACCGTCATGTGTCACTACCCCTCCAGGGTCACCGGTCAACCGTCATGTGTCACTACCCCTCCAGGGTCCCCGGGACAACAACAAAGGCTAGTTGGTTAAAGAGTGAAGAACAAACACTTACTGATGCCATGTTTGCTCACAGATTCCAAGGAGAATGTCTCTGAGAGGGGGCTATTGAGTAGGATTAACCTCACGGGGGCTGATGTTATTTTCTCCTTGAACGCAACACAAGAATAGAATAGATTGCATTACATTGTTTCTTCATAGGGTGTTTTACAACCTCCTAATGACTCGAGTTGGCTCAATGATTTATTAATAATTTATTTTAATATTCCCAGGATGGATATTCCAACTGGACCTGTTGTACTCTTGAGAAACATTATAATTTTGATATTATTTTAAGATATTATTAGCTGCAGTTCCCATTTTACCACCAGATTTGAATGTGATAAGCCATTATAAAATCGGCCCTGTGACATAGTGACATCACAAGTGGGAGTGTCCATCCAGATATATGCTAGACCAGTCTACCAGGCTACCCTGTTGACTGTTTCAACTGGTAGGCAAATCTATCCATCATACATCTAGGTGGAACCTCCCACCTGTGATGTCATTTTGTCACAGGGCAGGGCAGACTAATCCCTCTCACGCCTGGCGGTAAAATAGGGCCCCTTTAAGTTTCTGAGATGGAGAGCGTATGGCGCTGCACTTACCTGCAAGTACTTGAAGAGGTGCAGGCCTACCCAATCGGAGACGTGAGTTATGATGCAGAGGCCCATGTTGGCGGTGGTGTTGTGCAGATCACAGATCAGATCTACGGCCTTCTCGCTGCCCTTCGGCCCAAGCTGGCCGTTCACCTCCTGGGCCCGCCACACCTCGTACGGGGTGGTCGCTGTTCTCGGGGCACTGCAGACATCAGAATTAAAAAGAAGCTTGAGAAGCATCTCAAACACAGGGGCAGGTAGACGAGTAGTGGTGAGGGGTGTTGGGACTCCCAGCTGAAAGGTTCTCGGTTCGAAACCCATTTTTAATATTTGTACGTTGCAGTGAATATTCGTGGTTTGGGAGGACAACATACACGCGTTTACATAACGCTGTTTATGAGATAGCTCTGCACAACTCGTCCCATTCTATAATTATTATGACGGAGGGAATGTTATTGCGTGATGAAAAACATTATTTACCTGAGCAGGGCGTCGGTGAAGCAGCGGTTCATGTCCTTCTCTGTGTATCTCCTGCACACGTCCACGGCCCGCGGGTTCGCCAGCAGGGTGCTCAGCGAGAACGACCTGACCCTCTCCGGCTGGGACACCTGCAGCTCCTTCAAGAGGTACACCCCACTCATCTCATTTCCATGGGTGCCACCGCAGACGGCCACCCTTGACAGGGGTTTGAACCCTAATTGATCCATCTGCGGGTGAAAAACGAAAGGAATGGCATACGAGGACGAGAGGGAAGAGTCTTTTCTCATCCTGAGTGGAAAGGAAGGCGTACACATCAAAAACACAATAGTATTAATAATAATTATATAAGAGACATAACAAAATAAAACCTAAACAAATTGTGAGAGATATTTAAAATAAAGCACAGTCAGGAGGAAAACAAGGTGACAAGAGAATGTAACCACGTTTTAATAATATGTGTATTTTCCTGTGTACGTAAATCAAATACAAGCTTTTAAAAAAATTATTAGTTATTATTACTTTTAGTCAAATAGAAACTGGTCATGTTGCACCACATGGCTGACTCATTAAACAATGCTAGTTTAACCAGTTTTTTTGGCCAATGATTACCTACGAGACTGAAGAGACCGATCAGTTATGTTGGCTCCGCCCATTATAAGTTATACAATTAGCAGATTGCCAAGCTGTGTGGGAGAGGGATCAAGCAGGCTATAGCAGGCCACCCTAATTCAATTATGGAAATTAAAGCTGTACATTCCCTTTTCCAAGAGAGGCGGACACTCCAATGACCTTTTCTAGTGGGTTGTTCGGGATTGTTTGTTCCGGGTATTGAACCCCCCAATGTCTGCAGTCCAACTGCATGCATTCTTGATGCCCTTAGTCCAATATCCAGGCCCTATCCCTAACCTGCTCCTTGATGAACTCACTGCAAGTCTGCTCAATGTCTCAATAGTCAAATAGTAAATAGATGGTGGCACCCAGAATCTCTAGAGATCTTGGTGAGATGCTTCTTTGAGATGCTGTCGGTGAGATGCTTCTTTCCATTCTTCTAAGAGTGTAGTATAGTAGTATTGTATATAGCAGTATAACTCTCCTGCAGTGACTAGATAGGGCTGGCATTGATGGGCTACCCTGACGAACAAGACACGGGTAGATGCATGCATGAAGCCAGTTTATTGTCACCTTGCTAAGATTTTTGGTGTTACCACACACACACCCTGTGTGGTGAAGACCAGTTTAACCTGTGGCACTGAGTACTCAGGTATGGCCTGAGTTAATTGTTCAGAGTGTGTGCCCTGATGAACACACTCAACCAATTACATTTAGGACGCTTTTATCCAAAGCGACTTACATCGGTTAATACACACATTGACACACCGACGGCAGAGTCAACCATGCAAGGCGACAGCCAGCTCATCAGGAGCAGTTAGGGTTAAGTTTTTTGCTCTGGGACACATCAACATTCAGCTAGGAGGAGCTGGGGAACGAACTAGCAACCTTTCGGTGACAAGGCAACTGCTCTACCTCCTGAGCTAAGCCGACCCTCACACATACCATATAACTAGAGTTATGTTCACACACTTTGCATGCATAAAATCAGCTTCATATTAACAGATATATAACTATAGTTAACTATATGGTCACACAGTCCATAGCATTATTTAACCATATCATGAAATAACCAAAGTGAACTATGTCTTAGGCAGTATAAATAGCAGCATAATCCAAGGTGATAAGAGAGCGCTCAAGGAGCTGGCAGTCTTACCTCTCCTGGAGTGAGACGCTCTGGGAGTGCTCTGAGTCGGAGCACGTGTGCCCTGTTCTTTCTCACCTAACCTTTGAACTCTCTCGCTGACTCCCCACCGCCCCCCCTCCCTCCTTGCTGTTCCTGTTCGTAAACACAGCCCCGTTCCTGCATGGTTGTTTTCCCTCCCTCTGCTCTGTGTGTTCCGCCCTCTCCGCCCTCCTCCTTACCCCATCATGTTTTTCTTGCTCTCTTTTCTGCTCCCAGATCAAATTTCAACCACATACTGACGATTCTATATCATGGCCCCCTCCCCACACGTCAACCCTGCTGCTGTTTCCATTCAACCTGGATGGGAATGTCTTCCTTATTCTCATAAGCTGAAAGGAGAGAAGAAAATGTGTTTGAGAGCCACGTTTGAAACATAGCTCAGGGTCCTCATATCTCTCCCCCCCCCCCCCATATCCTCCATCTCCCCACCCCTTGCCAACCCCTGCCTCCTGCTGCTTTACATCCACCTCCCACCTCTGGCCCTCCTTCAGAGATCCAGGTCCCACATCTCCTCTGGCTCCCCCTGGTGGCCATGTCTTCCAGGACATGTCAAACAACTTTCAGACAACCCTTGAAGATGGCATGCTGATTTGCAGGTAATTTGAGCATTAGCTTTCATATTTAAACTAATGCTCAAAGGCTATACTTAGGCCCAATCCCATTTCTACCCCTTACCCTTTCCCCCTCCCCCTTGTTTTGAAGGGGGAAGGGCTAGAAATGGGATTGGGCCTTAAAATGGAGTCCAACGTCCGACGGGACACACAGTACAGCCACATTGCAGGCTCACGCCTGTTTACACATTCTTTGCATGTATTGCTACATTATACGTTTCATACAAAACATTTTTAAATAGGAGTACGGTATAGATTCCTCACCATACTGGCCAGCTGCTTCACTCGGCTCCAACCCATCTGTCGTCCACATGGGATGACACCACAGAACACAGTTTCATACTCCACTCCGCTCGTATCTTAGCACAGACCATTCTTGCTCTTGTAAATACACCTCTCCCCACCATGCTGCTCACCACAACATTTTGAGTTATACAGTATATCCCTGTGGGGGGACGTGCGACGTCTGGCCTGCAGGGGGAGTATGGGCAGGTTGGGAGCGCACCGGATTGGCTGGGGGGATTGGACCTGAGTGCGAGCAGGTGTCAGCACTCAGGCCAATCAGGGAGTGTTTGTACTTATGTGCCTGCTTTGTGTTGTAGTGAAAAAGGAATCCAGGAAGGATCGGGAGCGGGGAGACAGGCGATCGCCGCCAGAGATCGCCTTGAACGCACCCTGTGACCGCACCCTGTGACCGCGTTGAGCGGCGTTATGATTTACATTTAAACGATTTGTGTTTTGTTGGACTTGCGAGCGACCAAAATAAAATGACTTTCTGTCGGAAGAGCAAACCTGGTGTCCAAGCGCTCTGTGAACCCCTTACAATCCCATAAAAACTGCCTGTATTATTTTCTATAGGCTAGAGCCTACCGCAATGCGATGACTCTCTCACCTCGTTGAACCAGTAGGACTTTACCTGTAGCCTAAACAAGACAAACAACGCGGCTGGTTGGTTTTTTCTTCTGCGAAAGATGATTTAGCCTGGAGCTGGACCCCCTGGAGGTGGAGATGGTGGTAGTAAAATGGCTTAATTTGAAGCGTAATAGAGAGAGGTTGTTCATCCATTTTAACAAACCATATAGCATTTATGTTGATTTGATTTTGATTTGATTTGATTCAATTTATTTCAGACATATCAAAAAAAAGAAAAATTAAAACCATGAAAATACAATAAAAAAAAATATGTTCAAATGATTTCACAAAAGAAATAAAAATAAACAAAAAAATAAACAAATAACATATTGAATTGATATGCCTGAAAAGGAGTAGGAAGAAGTATAAACTTATTTGATCCTACCCCTTTTCTACAGCTGCAAATATACAACTTGATACTATAAATTTTATTATTATTTTTTTTTATATAGAAATATCTATTACATACATCTATACAAAAATATATCTATTATATGCATTTATACAATCCATATATCTATATCTTTATATTTGTACAATTCACATATCTATATCTATATATACATGTATCCACATATCTATACAATCAATAATTATTATTTTTTTAATATACTTTCCTTCTTAAATCTCTCCCTCATCCCTGTACCTTTTAAAAATGTTGACTTGCTTTATGCAACATCTGCGTAGACGTCCGAGCAAAACATTGAATCCAACAGCAGATCGGACCATCAGGCTGATACAGTGGGACATTTTTACACAACTTTTCCCTTGAGGTTGTAAATCAAGGCGATGGGTATTTTGATTCTGTCAATTGAGATATTGTGTCGCTGGTGGCTCACATCTGATGTATGAGGTGATGCAGTGTGCATTGTGTGGAGAATGGTTTTTTTAAGGATGCCACTTATTTTTGGGCGGTTCTGAAGAGAATGATGTCACGCTGGCAGGGAGGTGACTTTATGACCTTCTGGTGGCCTTTTCCCGTATGTGTATGTGTGTGTGTGTGTGTGGTGGTGTTGTGTGTGTGTGTGTGTGTGTGTGTGTGTGTGGTGTGTGTGTGTGTGTGTGTGTGTGTGTGTGTGTGTGTGTGTGTGTGTGTGTGTGTGTGTGTGTGTGTGTGTGTGTGTGTGTGTGTGTGTGTGTGTGTGTGTGTGTGTGTGTGTGTGTGTGTGTGTGTGTGTGAATTGTCCCTTCGCTTCAAAGCTGAGGAAAAGAAAACAATTATTATCATGATCATTTCATACATGGACTTAATCTTTAGAATTTGTAACTGTTTATTTCTTGAGATGTACAGCCTTAACTATATTGGCTGTAAATGCTCTTTCCTTCTACTACTACTACTACTACTATTTTATAAGGATATATTCAGCAGTGCTTTCCTAATGATAAATCTCATGGAGCAGGTAGGGGTTAGGGCGTCTTGCTCAAGGATGCTTAGACTATACATGACCATAGGGGATCGAAGCCAGAACCTTTGTTCTAGTTTTGTTCTAGAGAAGCTATGCTTCTCCTTTAGCACGATGGGATTGAATTATAAATTAAATGTTTTCCTCTCACCACCATAGCTCACCTGCATGTAGGCTACTGCCTTTCCCAGTGCTGATCCACTGTGTTTAATACAAAAACCTGTTGTTTATTAAATTATTAAGTACCTCAGCTAGTAGGCCCTCATGAGTTTTTTTAAAAAAAAGAGAGGCTGGGTTTCCTTTGGGAGCCTGTATGTTATCTGCGTCGCTCCGAGTTTACCCGGATTACGCTGTATTTGTTGTCCAATAGCAAAGCATAATATTACAATAAAAACGATTTATTTGGTCACTAGCTAGAACAATGTCATTATGCTTTAAATTTAGTTCTGGTGACCCATATGGAAGGGTGGCCCATTTTTCGTAACAGCATGCGACTGAAAGAAGACACGAGTAACGTTTTGGCTTTGAAGCAAAATCAGTTTTCCAACTGTTGGTTGGTTTAGTAGGCCTAGTTGAGTAGTTGAGTGTACCCGTTTATTTATTTTTTTCTGTTTAGGGAAATCGGGGAGTTAACGGGGACCATGGAGTTGTGCGCAATTGCGTGCGGGCTTCTGTGGCGGGGAGATGTGGGAGGTGGGATGATATTGAGACTGTTTTGATTGGATTAACAACATAACACCTCACTTTTCCCCCTCGATGTCTCCAAACGCAGTGATCCAGCTTTGACCTGCTCAAGAGCCCACTCTCTCAGATTAAATCACGGGCGTCTGCAGTGGTGAATTGGTTGGAGACAAAGTGGGATACGGCGCAGCGCCTGTTCATCATCAGTACTTTAACCCAAATGATCTGACCGCTGACACTGCGGCATGGCTGCTGTTCACAACATGTCCAACACGACACGAAATTGGACCAATCCGTTCGTTCAACCGGCGTGGCGCATCGCGCTGTGGTCCGTGGCGTACAGCTCCGTCCTGGCTGTTGCGCTCCTTGGCAACCTAATCGTTATTTGGATCGTGTTGGCGCACAGGCGGATGAGAACGGTCACCAACTATTTCCTGTTGAACTTGGCTTTTGCCGACGCTTCGATGGCCGCGTTCAACACGTTAATCAACTTTATCTACGCGGTGCAAGGCGAGTGGTACTTTGGAGAGGCGTACTGCAGGTTCCACAACTTCTTCCCCGTCGCCGCCGTGTTCGCCAGCATCTACTCCATGACGGCCATCGCCATGGACCGGTAAGGATCAGGGCGGCGAT
>OLKM01000112.1:0-2500 GCA_900291075.1 Melanogrammus aeglefinus | reverse complement strand
CTTTCATACGAAGTTGCACAGGTACCCTGAGGGTTTCTATAAATGTAATCTCGGAGATTATAACATCAGATGGATAACTAGCTATAATTTCATGCAAATTGAACTCTTCCATTTAAATCGTTAACTGTTATTTAAAGTTTCCTTATCTAGCCAGTTAGCTAGCATAGCAACTACATAACCATAAGCAACCAGAAACACAACTTTAGCTGCAACGTTTAATTTCTCAAAATCAGCTCACCAATAAAAAGCAGTCTTGGGTTCAAAGTTATTACATCCACTTGTATTATGTTAAATGGCTCACAAAGACATTAAACAATCTTCAGAGAAATAATGTGAAATCAACGGAGCAAGGGCTTACTACACTGAATGTAATGTTAGCGAATGAGGGGTGACAAAGCCGTCCCTCCCCCTTGTAATATTTAGTCCCCGCTGTTTGTTCCAAAGCCAATAGGTTATTACACATACGGTGAAATACATTCCGTTTTCTATGGATAGAAAGGACATATAATAAAAGTGTCTAAAAATATTTAAAGTGGTGACAGACAACGAGAAAACAAGGCAGAGATGATGAGGCTAAAATCATTGATGCCTCAGCTCGCGCGTGTCTATCTGTTTGATCTCCACCTCCATACTTTGGGTAATAAAAAACTTTTTTGTGTACGTCTGTGTATAATTGTGGTGCAACACTACAGGGAAAAGACGAAAGTATACAACTCAAAATACTGCAGTTCTTTGCAGATAAACATGTCCTTATAGTCCTTACCTAGATTGCATCTCAGAACACGTAAAATCTCCGGCCTAAAATTTTTCGCCTCGCTACGCTCGGCTTACTACTATTTTCTGAAACACAATGTTGCCAGCTCTGGAATTGCAATATGTCTCGTAGCCTAGTTAAGGGAAATAGGCTATGCAAAACATCTGTGGTGTGAACAGGGAAAAAAGTGAACGTTATCCTCCCTCCGCAGCTCGACTTGCATGGCATGCTCATTTCCCCCGAATAAATCACAAATCGAAAATAATGTTTTTCCCACTGACCATCAGTCAAAATATTTCAAAATAAATATAAATATATTTGTTTAGGCTCTGCTGGGTTTCGTGGAAGTGAAATGGTCTGTTTTAGTAGTAGTATTAGGCAGTATGGAGTCAGATCACCATGAACATATTTACTGGTGCATTGGCATGTTTAACTGTTTGCCTGTCATTTGTGTTGTATCTTATTTTATTTTTTTAACAAAGAAATGCTGGTTCAAGTGGAGTGCAAGGGTGTCCTGAAATGGGTTCGGATACCAATGAAGGATGACAGCTACGATTACTTTCAGTTCATTCAAGAAGGTAAGTAAAAGAGTAACCTACTGATTTTTCACATCACACCTATTATTGCATGCCCATATGAGTCAGTTCTTGATTATTAATAGCAAAATGTATAAACCTTATGATTATTTTATGTACTTTTCTAAAACAGAACCTTACTGAGAGTTTATCTGAAGTTATTTCATCACAACATAGGTTATACTTAATGGCATGTGGTTGTGGTGCTGTTGCCAAACAACTTTTACTGCCACCTTGTCGCGGTAGTGCATTACTTACTACCAGATTTCTTATAGTCCAATGAGATAATAAGGCATTTCTGTGTAAAGGCACCCAAGTATTAGTTGCAGGGATGCAGGAATTTTACAAAACTACTGTATCAACAGCGGTTAATATTTGGGGAAATTAAGGGTTTTGGATCTCAGTTTCAGCTAAATTCAGCCTGCCAAATGAACCTGATGTGAACCTGAAGGACTCCTCAGGAGTTGATGTAGATGCTGACATTTTTGATGAGTTAGTGAGATCTGCTGCAGTATCTTTCAAAGTGTTTACTGAGGACTCTGGTAAGACACAGAAACACCCCTCCAATTGCATTTACAATAGGAACAGTGACAAAATCTATTTTCCAATTAAAGTTAAATATTATAAAACTGCCACACCCTCTTTCTACCCTCTTTCTACCCTTAGCTGAGAAAGTGGTCTCTGAGGCCTCCTTCTGCTCAGATGAGGGATCATTCTCATCCATTGAGTCTGTGAGGTCATTCTCATCAGTTGAGTCTGTGGGTTCAGACTCCACTGTAATTACAGAAAGCACCAAAGCACGGAGAAGGCAACTGTTAGAAGGACCACCTGACAGTAAGGCAGCAAAAGATGTAAGTTGTTCTTAGATTGTGGGGTAGAATGTCGAGCCATTTTCAAAATGCATTGCAAGTTTACATGCATATGGTGTCTTCATGTATTGCCAGAGGTCTATGTGTAGCGCTCTCATCAAATCAAAAAACGGGGTTGAAGACATAGTTCAAGAGAGTTACAATGCGCGACACAAAGGCCTTTTCTGATCAAACAAGAAGGAAACTCGTCAACATCCTGGTGGCAGATATGATTGAGATCATGGGTAAGTTGACCAGTATATAATGCAACCCCAATTCCAGAGGAAGTTTAGAGCTGTGTAAAAGTTCATTGAAAAAGAATG
>OLKM01000111.1:473685-558817 GCA_900291075.1 Melanogrammus aeglefinus | reverse complement strand
ATAAACCATGGTCTGACTATGAGGACTGGCAGAGTCCACCCGTTAATCTAAGCCGTTTAAATTTTCATCCATAATAAGGACATTCCGACTGGGAAACGGGTTGTTCTTCAACTCTCCATCGACTGTATCTAGAGTACTTGCAGTACTGCTAACAAGTATCACATGTACTGTATTGCAGTGGTGGGCTAATGCTCCGTTTTTTGAACGAAAGTTGGTTAGTTTACTACCCACTTTCCACCACTTTACCACCAGTTACTAGCCACATAAGGTTGATTAAAGATGGGTTTAATCTGCTGAACCTGACTGTTAGCTTTGGTGTTGGAGTACTGTGTTTGCTGATTGCTATAGCTAGTATAAATAAGGTTGCTGTTGTTTAATATAACCCTTGAAGGCTGTTGGATTACATATATGAATACAAACTATTCCACACAAAATATATAAGCCAGAAGGACGAGCTTGTCAAATGTTATTTAGCAGTGGTGTCTTCTTTTTTTTTTTTTCATAATGTAAGCTTCTGTCCACCCCTTCCCCAAACTTGGCAGCAATTTGTCCATGTGTGGGGAACTCATTGAACCTACAGGCTCTTCAAGGTTCTTGTCTGATTATTTTCACTTTTCTCCTTGCAGGTGGTGGTGGCTGGTTCTGGTGGCAGCGGCTGCTGCGGCTGATGGTGGATGCGGCTGATGGTGGATGCGGTGATGGTGAATGCTGACGCGGTTGGCTGCTGCTGTGCTGGTGGCTTAGCTGGCTGGTGCCGGCAAACACCGCTGCTGCTGGTCGCTGCTGCTGGTCGCTTTGGTGCTGGTCCGCTGCTGCTGGTCGCTGTGCTTTGGTCGCTGGCTGCGGTGGCTGCTGGCTTGGTGGCTCTGCGGTGGCTGCTGCTGGTGGCTGCTGCTGGTGGCGCCGCTGGTTTCGCTGCTGCTTGAGGCGATGGCTGCTTTGAGCGGGGGGTGGCTGGTGTCGATTTTCTGCTGCTTAGTGGTGGCGGCTTGCTGCTGCGGACAGCTTGGTGTGCGCGGCGTCGACGGCTGCGCTTTGTCCTCCTTTCGACCTGATGCACTTTGCTTTCCTTAAACCTCAGCCTGATGTATGTTGGTAGTATTTTCTTTGTGATTAATAACTTAGAGAATATTTTTCCCTGTTTCTTCACTTTTGTTCTTGTTTTAACAGAGTGAGATATTACATGCACACCTGTTTACACATTTGTTGTTCTTGTTCCACACATGACTAAACATTGTTATTTATTGATACCCTCTGGGCTCTACTTTGCTGTTCACTTGTCCACTTGCTGTATGTTGCATTTGTCGTTCTTAGTATACTTGATCCCACTGTTTTTGCGTTTCCACCAACCTCAGCGATGTGGGGAGGATTTTTCTAAACACTCAGCATTCTCAAACACTGGGTCCAGCCTTTAACATGGTTGCTCCTCCTTTTGCAGAGTGCAGATGTTTAGTCGTGGATCTGCATTTTCTGGAGGGTTTTATTAGACAGGGGTCCATTTTATTTGTATTGCCATTTTAATTATCTCCTTTATTCCTCACCGTATTTCCTCTCACTTGCTATACACACACTGTGTATATACACAATATCCATCCCCTTGTTGCTTCACTGGTGTTCTTGTTCAAGTTGGATACACACACATTCTTGTTTCACTCTTGTTAAATTAAACTACTTTCATTCATCCAAGAGTCATGTTTGTTATTCTTTATATTTGATAGTTTGTGTGGCTTAGTCTGAAGATCATAGTGTGTTGGTCAGCTCCTGCTCTTCAGAAGAAGTTGCCTGGAAGACTAAATGCTAATGGACTGTGCTACTCTGCTTTCTCAATTGTCTCTGACCACGGGTTAAGTGAATCGGAATTTACAAGGAAATCCAATCAGTCCAGGTGCGCAAAAAAATGAAACATCTGTATAGTCTGATTTCATAACAGTGTAGGCCTAGTAAAGGTTAAGCCACTAAAGGTCAGTAGTGCTACCCTGCTAACACCAACGTTAAGCTTTCCCTCAACTTAACGTATAGCCTTTAATTTAATGTCCCTACCACTCCAAATGTTAAAACTAACATTTTAAATATGGCAAACATAGTCAGAAAAGTTACGTGGAATGTTTTAATTTATTATTTAACCATTCAATATTGCATATCATGCTGTCCAGTCCATTGAAGAAACAGCAGTGTGGCGTGATGTTTGGAACTAAAGGCTTACCTGAACACGTGACCACCCTGCGGGTTGGGATCAGAGTTGTCGCAACTCTTCTCCTATAATAGCTCTGGAAGGGGTCGCTGTTATATCCATCACTCTGGGTTCCCATGGTCTCTAACCGGAACGGGCGTGGAACTTTCACTTATAGAGTGGCGAAATCATAGGCGCCAATTGGCCTTGTTTTATGAACAATGCAACTTTATTAGCGGCGAAGTCACGCCCTTTCCGGTAGAGCCCATGAGACCTATGAGATCGAAAAATAATGAATGGCTTTCAATGGAGAGAAGTTAATTATTTTCTGGTCCAGTATGTATATGCCCCGATATCACATTGTTTTATCATTCATTTTTCCATGCAATGAAGAACTAACAATGATTTCGTGAAGAAGTTTGATAATGTTAGGGTTCTTTTTTTCCAAGGGGAGCCATAAAAGCATCAAAAGAGGCATTTTAAGTTGGAGCGAATGGGGAGAGTTTCAGTTATGCCGATGGGGAGATTTGCCGCGTGTTGTGTGCCGTATTTATGCAACCCTTGGCGTTGAAGAAGCACCCCTCCGCGGGCGCGCGCTTGAGCCGCGCTTGAAGCCGCTCGCCACTCGCTGTTGGATAAGTTGAATACATTTCGCCTCAATATCGCAAACAAACCACTGGGGGAATGGCTTGCCTCGTGATTTAATGATTGTGTGAAGGGAATAGAAGGGAATGGCATTGGTTCGTCGGGAGTTATTGAGCTCTAAATTTAAATATAAAAATTGCATGTGTTCAAATGCCAATAAAAACAGGTGAGAGGAGGCGATCTTCTGTTCTGTGTTGATTTTTGAGCAAATTAGGTCACATGACCTGGGGAGTTATTGAGCTCTAATGCTCATATTTACAGTATAAAATATATTAAAAATGTATATAAAATATTGCATGTGTTCAAATGCAATAACAAAGGAGTTGTATCATAGAGCAGGCTTTGGCTAAATATTATGTAGCTTTTCCTGCAATTTCAGGTTAATTTAGGTCACACAACAATAACATTCTGATCTTAGAATGTGGCCTGCAATGAAAAGGTAAAGGTGAAGGAATTGGAAGTGCACTGATTTGTCATGTGTTTCTCATTATTAAAGGATATGCTTCTCTCTGTCTTGTTTTTTAAGAATATGAAATATTTTTCATGCTGCTTAATAAAATGAAATATAATAAATATATCCACATCTGTAGCCTACGCTGTTTAAAGGTACCCTGATGCTGGGATAAAAGAGGCAGGGCAGGGCTGTGTTTTTCTACTTGCCACGATGTGCACCCTGGTTAACCTTGAACCAGGAAAGGTCCACATGGATGAAACTCACTCTGGTTATACACACTAGTCCCATCTCTAGACTGTGAAAGCGTTTTGATGCTGGGATCAACCAAAAAGAAATACAGGGGGGGTGCTTTTCAGGGCAGGGCTGTTTTGTTGTACTTGCCACGATGTGCACCCCTGGTTAACTTGAACTAGGAAAGTGTCACATGGATGAAACTCACTCCACTTATCTGAATCAGTCAGATTAATTGTCACAAACCATTTACTTAATACTGAACAGATCACAATAAGCAACATTTTTTTGAACAGTGTCTTAACAATAAAATAAATAATGAGTAAATTATAAATTAAATACTGTTTAAATTAGAATTTCAATCTCACATCAACGTGGAAAAAGTATGCCTTTCATGCCTTTATTACATTTAGGGAATGCAGAAGGTTGTAATTACGTCTGCAAACCTAACATTGACAAAATCAGAAAAAAATTGCTTTTCATGATTTTGGTCAATGTTTCAGGTTATGAAGGCATTAACAACCTATGGCTGCTTCATCTTCGTCCTGGTCCTCCACTCCACAGTAAAAGCACAGGCTGCTTAGTTCATCTGTTCAGAGAACAACAATATTCTATACATAATTTATTCACTTGCTTATAGTTGCATATTTATGAGATAACATGCATAAAAAACCAACAACATAAGTGCAGTGATGGTTTTGATATTAGGAAGTTGTTGATGAAATATTTCTATATTTCCTTTCCATAGTTTTCACACCTCATTCATTGAAACCAAATGTTTGCTGCACATCGTGGCAAGTACAACAAAACAGCCCTGCCCTGAAAAGCACCCCCCCTGTATTTCTTTTTGGTTGATCCCAGCATCAAATGCTTTTCACAGTCTAGAGATGGGACTAGTGTGTATAACCAGAGTGAGTTTCATCCATGTGGACCGTTCCTAGTTCAAGTTAACCAGGGGTGCACATCGTGGCAAGTAGAAAAACACAGCCCTGCCCTGCCTCTTTTATCCCAGCATCAGGTATACACTTTAAACAGCGTAGGCTACAGATGTGGATATACTTATTATATTTCATTTTATTAAGCAGCATTGAAAAATATTTCATATCTTAAAAAACAAGACAGAGAGAGCATATCCTTTAATATTGAGAAACACATGACAATCAGTGCACTTCAAATTCCTTCACCTTTACCTTTTCATTGCAGGCCACATTCTAGATCAGAATGTTATTGTTGTTGACCTAAATTAACCTGAATTGCAGGAAAAGCTACATAATATTTAGCCAAGCCTGCTCTATGATACACTCCTTTGTTATTGCATTTGAACACATGCAATATTTTATATTGATTTTAATCTATTTTATACTGTAAATATGAGCATTAGAGCTCAATAACTCCCAGGTCATGTGACCTATTTGCTCAAAATCAACACAGAACAGAAGATCTAAGCCTCCTCTCACCTGTTTTTATTGCATTTGAACACATGTAATTTTTATATTAATTTTTATATATATTTTATACTGAGCATTTAGAGCTCAATAACTCCCGCGAACCAATGCCATTCCCTTCTATTCCCTTCACAAATCATTTAAATCACGAGGCAGCATTTCCCCCAGTGTTTGTTTGCGATATTTAGGCGAATTGCTTCACTTATCCAACAGCGGAGCGGCTCAAGCGCGCTCCCGCGAGGGGGTGCTTTTCACGGCAAGGGTGCATACGACGGCACAACACCGGCCCGAGACATAAGCAATACAGGCGGGGGCATGGGGCCTCCTGACCGCCAGGGGGCCCCCTATCGGATTTTTTTTTTTTTATTATTATTATTATTATTATTATATTCATGCTTTTCTATTTTGGTTTTATTTTGTAATTGGAAATTGCTAACTTAATACGCATTTGCACAGTTGCAAAATTATTTATTTAATATGTTTGTGATCGTTTGTTTGGAATACAGAGGCACTATCATTATTTATTTTTTATTTTTTTAATGTTATTTTTGATAATATTAATGTTTGTTGTATTTTGATTTCAGTTTTAAGATTGCACATTTTACAAATCTGTTTGAAAGATCTGTTTATTAAACTGATACTTTAAAAAAAAATACAAATGCTGTTGTATTTAATTATTTTACAATTTAACTTCAGTAAACCACACTTGATGCTTCACTTTGAATATGAAAGTTTAAAATAAATCTGTGATCTAAGTGCCCTCTAAGGTTAAAAGGTGACTGTTTTGGTGTAAATAACGACTATAATAATACAGGGGTCTATCAAGGGACAAAAGTCTAGAATATTTTTGGCATGAGAGCAACTGAATGAGCCTTCCAGGCCCAAGAGGTCAAGGGACTGAAGCCAAGCCAAGTCACCATCTAATAAGTCAAAAACAGAAAACAGGCTTGTGCCCACAGCAGTAGGAGTACTAGTACTACTGAATTATCAAATAGCCTACAATTAAACAGAGATTGAAAATGAGAGAAAAGTTTTTGATACGTATTAGAGCAACATCAATTTATTTTTAAGAAAATATTTACATAAACAGGACTATAGTATGCTAATAATGCTATAATGATATATAACAACAATATTTAGACTGCTAGTGTAATAGCACAATATCAGGATTCTCTAGTGCCACTTGGGCCGAAGCTATAGTATACGATTAATAGAATGACTTTAGACCATAAATAGTTCAATGATGATGATTAACAATGAGTTGGCTGACTAAAGATAAAAGTAGTTGATACAAAGACACAACAAATCTGCCTTGTAGGGGTATAATATGGACAAATAGTTAATGTTAAATTGTAGGCTACATTATTCGGAGATAAAACATGTCAAGTTTTAAAGGCTATCATTATTGTGACAGGGTGTGCTTGCTTCACTTCTAAAGTAACAATAAAGCCGAAATATGAGTCAATGTTGTGTATATAGACACCCAATATGAGGGATTTCTATTGCGACTTGGGGGCAGAAGAAATAGTGATAGCCTTTAAGAGGAATATACTTTCACAGCCAATATGGTTCATCACATAACAGAAAACAGGGTATTGTGCCCACAGCAGTAGGAGTACTAGTACTACTGAATTATCAAATAGCCTACAATTAAACAGAGATTGAAAATGAGAGAAAAGTTTTTGATACGTATTAGAGCAACATCAATTTATTTTTAAGAAAATATTTACATAAACAGGACTATAGTATGCTAATAATGCTATAATGATATATAACAACAATAATTTCTCAGAATATCAATTACAATAGCAACAATAATAGCCTTATACAAGTGGACAAATACAAATTGTAATAGACGTAATTACTAATAACATATAAGTTAGTACATACGAATTATGTTATTACAAAACAGTCTCTAAAGGTCGGAATACATTAGACATTAGGGGAAATCATTGAGACTCCGTTTTTTGAAGAAGAGGAGACAACTGTGTCCTGACTCGGACCGCCTTGAGTCTTAAACTTAATTCCAAACAAACTGCAGAGCTTCATGAGCATCAGGTCCACTATCTCCTCCTCTTCAGACGGCTGGAGAGCAACAGTAAGAGAAGAAGAAAAGCATTTCTACAGAGAGTAAAGTAGTCTTCTTCCTTCAGATCCTCTGTTTATCACAGGGATATACCCCTTAGCTATGAGGCTGACAACGACAATAATACCCATTCATTCGAGTGATAATATTTGAAACGGGCGGATAGTTTAGCTAAAGCTAAAGCATTATTATTGGTTTAAGGCCTAACAATCAATCGTTAAGAGCAAATTACAAACCTTATGATGGATCTGCTCTTGAGTGAATGCCACCAAGATGACGGATATGAAGAGGTTCAGAACCACGAAAGTCATGAAGACAATGCAGGAGCCAATCAGGAATCCACCAAGCAACGGGTTATAATTCAGAACCTGAGGAAGGGTACAGGATAAATCTAAGTAAATCTACAGATATTGAATGAGTTACAGGGAATTCATCTCCAACTGACCTCATCATAGTTGAATATTCCTAGTTGAAGGCTGACCATGGTCAAGGCCGAATCAAGCAGAGTGCGGTATGAGTACATCTTCCATCCATACAGAAGATTTGACTAAGGAACGGAAGACCAGATGGTACGATAGACTTTTTAGATCCCAGACAGAGGAATTCAGGCTTCCCCGCACAAAGTCAAGAACAGTAATATTAGCTAAAAATCAACCACATTTTTTAAACATAAACATTCAGAAGTTTTTTTAACTTGAAAAAAAATGAGCTACATGGGTTCTTTGTAAAAAGATTCACATTTGCCCTTACCGCGATGGAGTAGGCGAGGAACATAATGGTGATGACCACGAGGAAGCCGGAGATATCAGTCCAGGCCCGCTGCAGTGTGGCGGTGATCATGTGCAGTTTAGGGTTGAGTCTCATTAGGTGCCACAGTTTGATCGTAGCCAGCAACACTAGGAAGGCAATCAGGTACCCAAGCACTGCATCGGCTGTGGCAGTCTCGTGGAAACTGGGAAATCTGCACATATAGTCAAGTCAATTCAATTTGTGTATGCCTTTATTAGTATCACAGTGATCATCCTCAAAGACCTTCACAGGCCATGTTATACGATATACCCCCCTAAAGCGTTCTAAGAGTAAGGAAAACTCCCTTGATCACCAAGAAAGAAACCTTGAGAAGGAACGCAGAAAGAGTGATCCCTCCTTGCAGGCATTGTGAGCGTAATGGGTTCCCTACATTGGTAGCATAACAAGCAGATAAGTTTGAGGCGCACATCACAGTGTACATAACTGAACTGACAACAGCATGGACATGTCAAGGTAACCACATTAATAAATTACTGCAGAATTGGGACCCTATAAATCACCTTTCTTCCCTCAAAGGAACAAAACCGGTTTGTGAATGACTCACTGGTCTTTGTGTGTCTGGTAGTAGGCCATGTCGCGGTTCCCCAGAAGGGTTCTCTTGATGAAGACAGACAAGGCACTCCAGCTGAGCAGAATAATAGAAAGCTCTAACAGATTCCACTTGTTCCTGAAATAAGCCCAACTGTGTTGTTTCATGAGCTTTCCCTGTGAGAAGACAAGCACACAGGCTGTGATTGTGAAACAGAATAGCGTGGCTATCAACTGTCAAAACATACAAAACATTTATTGATATTGGGGGGGAGACAGAACAACACACCAAAATTAAGGTTTGGGTTCTACTATCTATAGTCTACGGTCCGGATACAATATTTTACCTGAATAACCATGTAATAAAAGATGAAAAGGAAGTAGATGGCTTCAGAAGCCATGACGAAGATGTGAAGACCACCGGCAGATTGGTAGAGACGAACGATTTGTAGCTCACTCCGGAACTGGAATGCTCCTGGTTGCATTGAAAGTCAATATTGATCAGAATTAAACCTGCACTCGTTGAAGGCACTACTTCTTCATAGCTTATTTTTTTTTATACTGCTTTAATGTGCTGTCAGTAAGATTTAAGAGCTGGGAATTCAGTGTAATTTGTTAAAAAAATCCATAGAGCCTCCGTCAGCTATTAGTAGGGTTGGGTATCGTTTGAAAATTTTCGATACCGATACCGAAACCGATACCTTTAATTCGATACGATACCTTCACGATACTTTTTCCGATACTTTATATTATGAAAACCTTATAGGATTATCGGCGAACTACTTTTCTATAAATGATTATACATTGAGCACCATAATTCGTTAATAACTCTTTCTAATAGCACTTTGAGATTAAAAGGATACAATGACAATGAAGTCAACGTGCAAACTGGCAGATTATTGTAGGCATTCATATTTCAAATGATCATATTATACAACATAACATATTTTTTTTATATTTGCCATCTACGTGGTTACTAATGATAAAGTTGCAGTAACTTGCATCTATCCATTCTCAGTTGGAGTTCTTATGGAGGAAGATAAAAAATAATAAAATAAAAGCTTTCGCGTCGTCTACCGTAAAGTATCGAAATTCGGCACCTTTTCCTCCAAAACAATTCGATACTCGGTAGGACCGACATAATTCGGTCGGTGCCAAATGGCACCGTTGTTCGATACCCAACCCTAGCTATTAGTGAATTAAATGTTCTGTGAGAATATCTGTTTCCAGTTGACTGGCCACTGCATGAGACAATTCCAATTGTCGTAGCTCTGCCACAGGTGGATGAGGACTTTTAAATGATGAACCCCTTTCACCTACAGCTCAATCAACCCAGTGGATTGAGCTGACAAGGCACTCTCTAAATCACTTCTGTTGTGTGCCCTGTCAAAGTAGGATATACATACAGTATGGATGGATGGAGATTAAAGATCCCATGGCATGAAAATTTCACTTCCTGAGGTTATCTAACATTAATATGAGTTCCCCTAGCCTACCTATGCTCCCCCAGTAGCTAGAAATTTTGTTGGGTGTAAAACGAGCACTAGGCATTCTGCTCCGCCTTTGAATAAACTAAGCTCAGACCCGCTGTTTTGTAATTTTCCCCGTATGTCGTCGTAAGGGGAGATGCCACCTCCCCTTTCTCTGCCTTGCCAGCCAAGAGAATTTGGGCCGCCAATGAAATAATGAGCTACGACCGTGCGAGCGTCACATGTGTGTGTATGTGTGATTATACACACTGTAACGCAAGTGTGTACCGGGTTAGTGGGTAGCCGGCAGCCGGCAGCATTCGGTCTACTTCAGATTGATGTGGAAGTGGGAGAACCAGAGACGCTGGAGAACCCGACGCAGTCGTTTGTGATTCATTATATCTTCTGGAGGCGCAAACAGCTTTTGGCTGTGACAATATGTATTATATGATATAGATATCTATGTATTATATGATATTATTAAGATACAGAGCTCCAGGACTGTAACGCAAGTGTTGTACATTTCTTTTGTCATTTGGATAACTGTTCTGCTGTTGGTGTTATGGCCGCATAACACATCGGACTCTCGTCTCTGGTATTTCCACAACGAGACTCGTAGTGGGGGTTATTTCAGCCATGGTTGAGAACGAATTTGGGGAAAATAACTTTTGCTTTGACACCCTGAAGTACATGAACCACGGCATGGAGAAGAAAGGGATTGTTGCCCGCGATTGTCTCCCGCTTGAGACCCGCTTCCTGCTGCCCGCTGCCGAGGGACCACCGCCTCGGCGCTGGCCGCTGCCAACTGCAGGAGGCGGTGGTGCCTAAGCGCTGCCCGCTGCTGAGGCAGCGAGGCTCCGGCGGGAGACAATCGCGATCAACAATCGCGGGCAACAAACCCTTTCTCCTCCATGTCGTGGTTCAGTCTACTTCAGATTGATTATATTATTATGTAGATTTATTATTTAGATATAGAAACTCCAGGACCCCCCCCCAGAGCACCCGCAGTGTTCTAGAATATTTACAAAACACGGCCTAGGGTGAGCGCATGGTACCATGGCAACAAGCTGCTCAGGGCCACACCCCAACCCTCCTCCTTGACCCGCCTCTCTCCTCCTCATTTGTATTAAAGCTACAGACACCGAAAAGGCGGGTTTGGGGAAAGCTCAATGTGCAACTGGCTCGTAGTGGCTGTAATTCTGAATTTCGGGAATGTCTTCAAATAGCCTACTGTTAGGGGCCCACTAATATCTATATTAAAGCATCCATAAAGTAGCATGCCATGGGACCTTTAAGAGATGTAAAGCGCCTCAACAATATGAACGACCAAGCAGTTGGGAGTGCTTTTTGTTATTATATTAACTTTCACACCATCTTCAACTGAAACGATGGCTGTAGGGGATACATAGCATAGTGCATAGTGCATGTCGAAGCTATGCACTGTTATGCAACTCAAGTGGTTATATACATGTGACTTACCTATGCCAGTGGTCTCTAGCATGAGTGTAACCAGACAGAAGAGGTTGACATTGGCATTGTATACGGTGAACTCTACAAACAGGGCTTGGGTGTACACATCCAGCCAAGTGTTGTCAAATAGATAACCAAGTGTTCTGAAAGACAACAACACGACAACACGATTGTATAACTGGGTAGGCCTATTGTATGAAAATATATACATTATATCTCCATTATATATTAAATGTATTGCTGCAACAGTTTCAATCGTATAATAACTTTACAGCTAGGGTAGTTAATTGGTTGGTTGTTATAAGTTTATCTTTACACGCTACCATCTAGCTACCTTTGCTGGTTTCTCTGAATGGCCTACCCTAGCTTTAAAAACACTGGTTCAGTTTAAGCATTTTTTTTAATTCCTCAAAGTTATATTTGGCCCTGTCTACATAGTAAAGGTTGCTTTTTAATCAATATAACTTCACGATGGCATGTATACAAAACGGGTTCAAATGTATTCATGTTGTCTCTACAAATGATGCACTGTTCCTATCAGTGGCCACAGGCTTACCTGGTAGAGTTTTGTATGGATGGCACAAGATCCACCACAAAACCCCCTCCTCTGTAGAGCCTCACGCTCCCCCAGAGGGGCAGGGCCTTGAGTCGAGCCTGGGACTGGTACTTCCAGGGGCTGCTGAGGCCCTCCGAGGCATTATCGCTCCCGGAAGAGCCCCAGGACGGACCATAGGCAACCCATATCCTCCACATCCCATGAGTATGGGGCGTGGCAGTCCGGCACGCCCGATTGCATGGACTTGTCAATCTGGCAAGTGTTTTTCTGCACCCTCACCTGGCGGAGTCGGGCGTTACCCACAAGCTTGGAGTTTCCATCTGTGATGAATCCTGTGATGGATATCAAATAAAAAACTCGTTACAAACGCTTAGTAAAATGAAATGATAAATCATTTCTGCAACATGTACATAAAAGAAAGAAAGTCGCGTACACATTTCATATCTGCTAAAAGTATATTTTTCATTCAAATCCAAATCTTTCTAGGCCCTACAATAAAAATTGATATGGATCAATCGCAAGGATTTACCCGCATGTGATCCGAAAATATTTTTCAGCAGAGAAGTGTTTGCCCAGACGAACACGTCGCCGATGCTCATGGTGTCCGAGATCCCCTGGCTGAAGCTCCGCTGGATGTGCCGGGACAGGAAGTACGCGTTGGGATCCCTCTGACCGTAGGCCACCAGCAGCAGCATCCACATGAATCCAGCGTAAGCTGCATGATCACACATCGATTGAGAACCTCTAAAGGCAGCATCTCCCTAAGACATTCATCATATCCATCTTCATCCACCCGTCCATCCATCTACAAACAAACAAACACGCCCGTCTCTATGTGTGTGTGTGTGTTTCCTCTTACCGAGGATCTCCTTAATGAGAGCATAGACTTTCTGCTCCTTGATCATGTTGCTCTTCATCCTCTCTATGTCAGTGGGGGGTGGAGGCTGGTAGAAACTACAGTTGCTGTCCCTCCTGGCTGCGCGAACGGCATCCGGATCCTCTGTAAGAGAAAAAAGTGGTTCATCCTTTCATCATGGCCGCTCCTAACCCAACACAACAAACCCAGGTGGAGCTTAACGAGGAGGAAGGAAATCAATCACAACAGCAGCATTCTGCACCATAAAAGGAAATAACAGAAAGGAGACAACAAGCACATCCAATATTTACATTTTTTTCCAAAAAGAGTAGGCTAGTATCTGCGCATTATATATAGCTCCACAACGTGTTTATTTCCATTAACAAAAACAAACTCTGGTTTTAACTGACTTGACAAAAAACATACCTGAAGTTCTCCGAGTGTCCTCCACCTGAGGTTCCCCGTATTCCTCCTGGTCCACTTTCTTCAGAACCACAGCAAAAAAGGCGGCAAATCCAAGAACCTTTTGCAGGAAAATATTGCATTCCATATTACATTTTCTACAATATAGCAAAATTCTATGTATTCTATTATTTTTCTCTCTATATATTAACACATTAATATTTCAATATTATCATTTTTATAGATGTTGTATTATATATTATTTGTATTTGTGTAGCACCTTCAATGGTTGGGTGATGAACAGACTCTCCACAAAGGACACCACCATGGAGATGAGCCAGCTGACGGAGCGCTCCTTCCCGTAGGTCAGCCCGTACATCATGGTGAAGTAGCCCGACACGCCGCTGGTCGCCACCACCAGGGTCCAGCCAACAAACACGAACCACCAGGGCAGCCCCCCCTGGCAGCACTTTCCCTTGGCGCCGGCGTCCCCGTGCAGGCTCTCCTCCGGGCTGGAGGGACACGGCGGCCGGCTGGAGGAGGGCAGGTGGTACTCCAGGAGACCCTTCATGCCCTGGACCTGTTGCACTGCCCTGCTGTAGCCGCCGGGGTCCGGGAAACGGGACGCTCCCAGCAGGCACAGCTCCTTCTCCACGTGACGGAGCTGCCTGTACAGATACTGGCTGTTGCTGCTCATTTTCTGGACGCCATCCGCCGTTTTCTCAGGGCTCCCACACAGGTTGGTTTCTGTATGGGAAACGATGGGTAAAAGTAAACGGTTGTGATGCTGGGGCAAAAGCACAGTTTACAATCAAGAGGGATATGCCTTAATCACAGAGGTGTAATAGTAGGGACGAACAGGTGTTTCTCATGATTTTAATTACGGGCACGGGCATGCCTTTCCGACCTGCGGCCACTCAAAGCACTTTGCAATCAGTGCCTCACATTCACCCATTCACACACACATTCAAACCGCGGTGTCTACCCTGCACGGGAGCAGCCACCTCGTCGTGAGAAGTGAGGCTAAGGGGCGTCTTGCTCAGGGACACCTCGCTGTTGAGCTAAGAGGAGCAAGGGATCGAACCAGCGACCTCCCAGAGGCCAGACAACCTGCTCTATCTCCTGAGCCGCTGCCATCCTTATAATACAATTCGAGGATAATAGGTCCATTGCTCTTCCGTTGATTAACATGCCCATATTAATCACCATGAAGGTTTCGTGAGAACTAATTTAAGATGATGAGCTAGTTAAGTCCAACCCAATATATACACACTTTACAAACTGTGGAATGAAAAGAGAATGATTTGCTGCACAACTATAACAAAGTTTCACCGATACCTTGAACAATACCTTGTAGATTCACAGCTCCTAAAGTGAGAATCATTGAGGCCTCCTTTTTAGACGCATCAGAGTAGAATTCTCCCCCCGCTCGATTTTGCTTCCTAATGATGTCCTCCACCAAAGACAGCAGTGTGTTGATGTCTGCTGGCTGACCGCTCCTCAGCTCCAGCGCAGGCAGTGGGCTTTTCATTGCTTTGGAGAGCGACTGAGCGATTCTCTTAATGTCCTAAAATGAAGACAAAAAGAGGGTAAGGACTTAGGGTGGCACATACTGCAAAGCAATACGATTTTCGAAAACATTGCTCTGCATGAATGATAATCCGGCTATGTTTGACTATACCTTCATCACAGTGTCGGGTGAGATGTCCTTGAGCTGCTTCTGCGGGGAGGTTTGCGAGGGGCCCACTCTTCCCCCAGACTTCCCCTGCTTGGAGGCGTCTGTCTGGGCGTTCCTCTGTCGCGGACGAGTGTTTCGGAAGATGCTCACGATGAGGACGTTGATTGGAAACATAATGATTGAACTCTGGAATCCTATCATAACTTGTTGCCATGTGAACTCAATATGACCTTTGAAGTTGAACAGAGAAAAAAAACATCCAAATCAATCAATATCCTTTATTTAACCAGGTAAAATTCATTGAGATTAAAATCTCTTTTTCAAGAATGACCTGGCCAAGAAGGCAGCACCATGATATAATAAGAACAATCAACCACAATTCTCATACACCACATTCAACGTCAGGTAAAGTACAATACAAGATCAGGGACAAGACTATATGAGGATTGAAATGAGTACAGTTAAAAATTAAATAAATAAACTGGTGACAGATGAATGAAAAAAAAAAAGAAAAAAAAAAAAAAAAAAACCGGTGCAGTTGATCAGAAAATAGCTTTACAAACAATTGCATTGACCAAGAGAACTATCTTCTCTGTCCTTCAGGATTCCTTTGAATTCTCCCAAATGTTCAGCTTTGAGGATGTGGAGTAGTGAGTGAGACGTTATTGTTGTCTAAGCCTATTGTCATCATTTATCCTACCCTTGTGTATGTATTTTCAATATTCTCAGAGCTGTGTGATTCTGTTTATGTGTGCTTGTGAATAGATAGTTACCGAGGTCCATTGTTTGCTCCGATGGATCTGTAGGAATGCCCCAAAACATGATGCTAGTGAGCATGGTGCACAACAGTAGGGAAAAACAGCAGGAGACTCCGCTGGACGCGTGTGAACGTGCTGCAGGGTGGTCGGCTAATCACAGAGAACCAAATGTGACCGTCACGGAAATCCTTGGCAGTCTTCATGAAGAACAGATTGCTAGAATTAACAAAAATATGGACCAATATGTATTAGATGGAAAAGTCACTTAGGATTGCATCTTAATGGATCTGATGTGTTTTAGTGCAAACTTAAAAACATGGCTGCTTTTACCTAAATTTCTTCAAGTCCGTTTCTGTTGCCACTGGGAAAACTTTGTCGAGAGTACACTCTCCCATATCTATGGATAGCCACGAGTTACACAAGAAATGCCACTTTTGGCCCGTCTCCAGATCTTGCACCATCACTTTGTTGATATACCTTCAAATAAACAAAAACCCATCCATTCTATATTCCTTCTTCTCTTCTCATTCAAGAATCAAGAATTGTATGTGTTTATTTTTCACTACCATTTTCACTTTCAAAGCCATCACTCGTTAAAATTATGTTTAGCATTGTTGTAACCATGAGCAAAACAAATACCTTCTACTTTTTGCGTGTTAACTCAAGTAGGCTTATGGATTCAACAAAATAACAAAAAAGTTTCTAATTAATATGAACATATATGAGATGATCCCAAAACAAATAGTCAACAGTGAGACGGGCGCTCTATACATTGGTTCAAGTAATTGTTTGATCCAAAGCTGATTGCTGCTATGGTAACAACAGCTTTCCGTTTCAACATTGGTTTGTTGCTTTGGGGCTTCCATACCAAGCAGGGTGTTCCCCCGAGTTATCATGCCAGACCCTGATGCTCTGAAGCTCCCCGATGGAAAAGGGGGTGGTCAACAGGAACATGTCCATGCCCCCCCTCTCAAACACAGGCTTCTCCGAGTCTGTGAGGTGGTGGGGTTCACTCTCTCCCTCCGCACCCTGCAGGGTAACTGCCACCTATAACACACAGATGTTGCTATATATATATATATATATATATATATATATATATATATATATATATATATATATATATATATATATATATATATACATAAAAAAGAATATATATATATCCAATGGGGGGGACCGATTCCACCCAAAGAGTCTTGGACCAGTGGGATGTGATGTGTAACAGACTTTGTTTTCCTTATTTTATGTTAGGAGGGGCTGAGGTGGGCCCACTCACCTGAGAGGAGGTGGATGCGCCCCGGCGGTGCCCAGTGTTTACAGTCAACATGTAGCGATACTCAGCAAACGGGTCATTGTCATCAAGTACTGTTATCTTCACCTAAATGTTAAGACAAGCACAAGAAGTGCCCCGGAAAAGAAACACCTTTAAAATCTCTCAAAGCCATCTATCGTAAGAAAAGTCAATTCAATCCACTTTAATGGAAAAAAAAACACATAATAAATTCAACTTTTAGTGGGGCTCACCTTAGCTAAATCCTGGATGTCTTTCCTGCGGGCCCAAATAGCTACGAGGAGATACACAACAAAGATGGCCCCCACAAAACACACCACTACAGGATTGGTGGTGAACGTGGCAAAAAGTTCTGCGGTCCGTGACACGTCCACCAGGTTAGGCATGACAAAGAAAGAGCTTCCAAACAGGGTCAAATGGTTACAGAGGCACTGGGTGACCAACGATGTGGTGAGCGGACCAACCTGCAAAATAGATGCTATTTAATAGGTCCTCTTTATGGACGTAAGGTAAAAATAAAATGCTACGGTGTAGTTGGTACTCACCCTGCAGCCATTTTCACTCCAGGCTGATGTACTGTCATTCCAAAACTTGCACTGGGCAGCAATGGAAGAGACAGATACTGTGGCGTTGATGGATGTCACCCCAGCCCCCACAATGGGTTTGACCACGAGGTAGTGCAATCCCACATGTCCTTTTCTGTCCTCTGGCCCCAGTACCCAGATGTATGATCCCTCTGTGTAAGAATAGTGAAATGTGATTAAATGTAAACATGTACATGTTATATGCAAGCACACACTCACAGACACACGCACTCACACATACAAACACATATATGCAAATACACTACAGAACATTAGCTTGAAATGTGACTTTGTGGCTCTATGGTTCTAGGGGAAGTTTCATTTGCCCTTGTGTACCTTCTGGGGAACCCTCTAGGGGCATCTGGATCTGAGCTACATGGTCTTCATCACTGGGATAGCCGCCGAATCCCAAAAGGAGTTTGAAACTGATGTTTTCAGAAGGCTTAATTCTAAGTACCAGGGTCACTTCTGGTGAGGGCACATCAATCATTAAGGTGCTGAAGTTGCCCAGGTCCAGAAGGGTACTGGTCTGCTGTTCTCCCTCTAGCCTGGGCAGGATAATCTGTCAAAACACAAAGGAAACACACACTTATGATGTCCAGGAAATACTGCATGCACATTGGCTCTTCATGTTTGCACACCAGACAGCTTTTGGTTCTCCCTAGTAATAGGAATATGTCAATAGATGAATGCTGTAAATACATACTTATAGTATTTTTCAATGCGTATCCTCAAATAAAAATTCTTTGACTGCTCTCCTAACAGCAGTAGCCAGCCGTATTTGCATATAATAGATATATCTTGCGTTATCTTATAGTTATTTTGTTAATTTATTTTGCCAGGAATTTTCTTCTATGAATTTCTATCATTGCTGCTGTAACAGCGGGATTTTCCTCATGGGATTAACGGCTCTCTTTTATCATAGTGCAGGGGTAAAAAGATATATGATTTTATTCAAATGGCTGTTAACATCCAACGGGTGAGTTGGCCGTACCTCTATCTCATTAGGCAAGTTCTCCACAGGGATAGTTGTGCCATCTAATTTAGTGAGGGAGACTGATCCCACGGTGCCAGTGATGTTGGCTTCTTCGCCAGGATAAGGATTCCTCTCAAAACTCATCATCTATATGCCACCCAAAAGAAAAAGCAGCAGTACAAACACGTGTTATCAATCTCCTCTAGCAAAGGACTTGTCAAGACAAATGTTGTTGTTAGACGTTGAAAATTACAGAAAACGTGTCAAGAGAGTGATCGATTGAATCAACATCACTGTCATGATGAATAGAAAGATCAGGACACAACTGTCATTGGGTAAACAACGCGAGGAACACAAGAGCGCAGACACTCACTCTAACATCCACAGGCTCCCCTGGAGAGAGCAAGCCGACAGGTAGCAATGGGAAGATAAATTGCGAGGAGCTCTTTTCATTGGAAGCGATACTCTGCATCTGTATATTTTTTGGAGACACTCTGGAGACAGCAAATAGGGGCTTTAGAATCCATATGTCAGAGCTGCAATCAGCAGTGGTTACTCGCCCGACCTTGTTTTGATTGGGGTTTTAAGGTTCTCATGCATTTGTTTCACTACCGGCCATTGCTATAGAGCTGAAGGCATGAGAGCCATGAGCCTCATCAAAACAAAATTTAATGAAAATGAAGAGGGGCGAGCAAAACTTGCTATTGCAGCTTTAATATAAACAAATATTTATTCTCCATTGCAATTCATACTGGGGTTGGTCACCATCGTGTCTTACCTGTTGACATACAGACTGATGTGACCAGAGCTAATGATGACCGGACCTTCGTTTATTTCTTTGCCATTTAACAACGCACTCTGGACATTGTTCATTCCTTTGAGAAGAATATCGGAAACGATTTTCTGAGGGGGGAAAAAATAATAGATATAAATATTTTGTTTTATTGCCTAGTGTATTCTGAGGAGTTATGACAAAATTAAAACAATGTTGTCAGACAGACAAAACCACATTTTCCAGCATACATTTAGGCATTTATATGCATCCATTTAGCTGATATTTCTTATCCAAAGTGACTTACAGGCGAGGCTGAGTTCTAACGTTATCGTAGGTGGCTGTTCCTATGAGGATGTACTAACATATAATAGGACCATATACTGTATAATTGTTGATGCACAGCGAGTTCAACACATTCTCTTATATTAAACTCTACTTGGACTGCAGTACCGATGTCACAGGGTGTCCAATCCAAAATCAAAATCAGATGGTGGAAAAGTATTATAAATCACAAACCATTTAAAGGGCCTAGAAACCATTATGGGTCACCAATATAGGCATATTTAAATCTGAGTTATGGCCAGCAATATTAATTTAAGCATCTCAAAGAAAGAGAGTAAGTGTACTTACATTTGGTGAAACGCTCAAAATATTGCTGACTGCTTCAACTATTGGTGTGGCCGCTTCCAAAACCTCCTCTTCATCACCATCTTGTGGATAAACGTTGATAGAGAGGAGGGACGAACTGAGGTCTGCCAAAAGAGAACTGGCCTCTACCTGTTAAACAAGACAGGTACGATTAGGCCTACTGTCATTTCTACTTTTGAAACCAAACCATCTAACGTCTAGGTATGGTATATATTTTGGCCTGTGTAATTTTCATTTGGCAACAACAAATGTCCCATCAACAAGCCACAACAAACAAACAACAAACCTTCTGCTGCACACCAATATGTACCTGGGCTGAAGGACTGAGCTCATCAGATATTTTGGTGAGGCCTGCCACTGCTTTGGCTGTTCACATACACTTCCTGGGAGCTGTTGCTGGGGGAATCCAACAGGACAGATGTCATTGTGCTCAGCATCTGCTCCCTTAGCTGCAGGGGAGGGAACTTCATTTTAATGTCTACTGTAAATATACATATACAAAAATATACACAGAAAAAATAACACAAAGTCGCAAATTTTGCAATTGCAAAGAGGGAGAGTGAGTGAGAGAGCGCAAAAAAAGAGCAGAAGACAATAAGATGGTAAAAGCAAGCAATCCATGCATACACCTGCGATTGACAGGCAAGATGGATTCCCAGAACCAATCAGGGAATAAAGGCCCTGATTGGTCAAGGATTAGCAGGGAGCAGTGAACCAGAAGAGTCTTAACTCTTAACATAGAGTAACTCTACCTTTAGTCTTGCACCCTTCTGATCGTCACTGGCGTCTGTGTTGAGCATGTCAGAGACAGAGGAGAACATTTGGCCCAGGACTGCACCTGTCAGAAGGCCCTGTGCCTCCAGCTGAGCTATATTACCCGCGACGGCAGCCTGCAGAGAGTCCACCGAAGAGCCGGTATCACTCTTCCGTACCTTGCAGAATAACAAGAAGAACCGGACCAATTTTCAAGACGTAAGCCTGTTTATTTTACATCCAAAGAAAGAAGGTCCACTCATTCTTCCAAGATGCATGCATTGTGACAGAAGACAAACCTGAGTGGTGATTGTCATGTCGTTGTCCTTATCTCCATTTTTCACAGCAACCACCATTGTCAAACTGTAGTTATTGTTCTTATCTCCGAGGGGTAGGGAGACAGACTTCAGTTCATCTGAGTCACTGCATCTGAGTTGTTGCCCTAAAACCAGGACAGCCTTAAGTACTGACAACTCCCAAGTTCAATGAATACTCACTACCATTCAATTACGATCAGGGTATTAACTTGGATGAACATTGTTTGATTATTTGGCAGGTGCTCTTCTCAACATCTTTAATATGTGCAAATGCAGAATCAGCATCCATCCTAGAATCGTCAAGATAAATCAAGAACAGAAGCAACAAAAAACCCAGCTCACCTTGCTTTGTTTTCAGGCAATAAAGACAATTGTTTGCAGTGCAGGGGAAACTGGTTTTGCAAGAGATGTTAAACGTATCGAGCACGGTCCCTGACAGTGGGGATATGACACAGGAAGGGCTGGAGTCGGGGGCTGCTACGCTGGTCATTTGTGAGGTGGTGGTTGAAGAGGCTGCCGTCGGCGCAACACTCAGTATTGGGAAAGTATACATGGCAAAGCCTGGGTCCGCCTTACCTTAAAATCAGAACACATTTTCAGGTGACCCTGCAATTCTTGTTTTTTGTTCTATTGAGACATACTTTGTTTCCAATCCTATCAAGTTACTTTTAAAATGTGAAAGTATGCAGAAAAAAACAATAAAGTTATGTTTCTTGATCATTGAATATTGCGGTAAATTAAGTGTAGTAGGATATGATTTTACATACCATAGGCAATAACAGTGATGTTGCGGAATGCGTCCTTTGCCTCGTTCAAACGTTGGCTATGCACTGTGTACCTAGTGTTACCATCCTGTGTCTCTATCAATGGCCTCCTTGATGCTCTGGTATAGCAGTCTTGGAGCTCACCCTGATAGAGAAATTCACACATTGACCAATCCTGAAAGGTACTCTACATGACAGTTTGTTCCTGGTTGTTCCTGTGTGTGTTCTCCTTATACCGTTGGGGCCTTTGGGTCCTCAATGTTCCACACAACCTCTGGGCAGGTTCCTACACAAGTCAGACTGAGCTCTACTGGCTTGTCCACGTCCATGGATGCACAATCGGGACAACTGCAAAAAACAAATATGCATATATAGTTTAACATGTATATATTTAAATATTTATGTGTATATATACAGTATAATTCATGTTTATATGTTGTACATAATGAATTGTGTCAATGGGTTCTAGTTCACCTAATAGTAACATCTGTGAATTCCTTTGGTGTAACAGTGATGCACTTGGATGCCGAGGCAACAACACAGTTTCTAAACCATGTCTTCCTCTTCACAGTGAAAGTGTATTTTAACATCTCAAATGGATTGGGAAGGCAGTGCTCTCTGATAATACGACCTTTGAAATGTGTGACGTCTTTGCATCTGCAATTTCCATCTGTATGAATCAGAATAAATGAAACAATTGAAAAAAACAACATAGTGAACATATACCATCAATTAGAAGACCGTGTTGTACTACTTACCACAACTCCACTTAAATGCCATTCCTTGTTTGGATAGCAGTGCATCCGCTCCAGTGCCTGCGAGTCGGACACTCTGAGCATGGTCCACTGCAGGATCCGGAGTAGCACTGATCTCTAGCTGATACTAACAATTAAAAACTAAGTCGGTATCAACAGGCACTACTTTATATTTCAACAGCAAATTGTTTGAAAGTACACAAACATGACATGCAGTGAATACATATAACTGTAAAAGCTGCTTCAATGACACAAAAGGACACGTTGAAGTGTGGTAAAAGAATGGTCAACATACGGTGCCTCTGTCGTCGTCCGCCGAGCAATCAGAGTTATTCCTACACGCTTTGATCAAGCTGCGAAGGTCCACTTCAACTTCCGTAGCAGAAAACAAATTTGTGGCTTTTATAGTCACTTCTCTAAGTGCTAGATCACAAAAAACAAAGAGGTATATCCTATTATACTGGCAATTGTACAACAATGGTTGTGGTTTATTTGTTGTATTTCATTGATCTGTGATTTGTGTATTGAGGTTTGGAGTACCTCTGATTGGATCTGAGAAATGATAATCTTGTAAACTAGCATTCAGCATTTCCCTGGTTTCAGTCCGGTTTTCCCAGGGTGAGGCGAGAGAGAAGAGAAGCTCTGCAGGCCCCCCCCTTTCCAGGGAAACCCTTAGGGCCAGGTCTGAGGTGTCCAGTGGACACGCGTCTTCCTCTGCCACGGCCGAGGCCTTGAGCCCGTCCACGGGCTCCACCAGACACAGACGCAGCTCTGTGGACACCCCCGCGGGCGTCACTGCGTTAGAAGCGTGCAGAGTGACGTCATGGCAACCGGGCCCAAGCTGCTCGGTCATCTCTGCACTCACTGTGATGTTGTGTCCGATCACCCCTTGAACCGAGGAGAAATTTGCCACCACTGTCCCCCGACTCTGGATCTCCAAATTCACATTTGTGCCTGTATAGAAACAATGATAATAATAAGTAATTGCATCACTAGGATGCCTACTGTATTAGGTTATTTGTAAAAGTTGATAACGTTGATGTTAGCTTACCGGCTTCTAACACAACGTGGAGTTGAAGCGGTGTCCCGTAGAGAGCTTGGCATGCAGTACCTTCTGTGGACAGGTTTTGGCTGTAGCAGGTGATGACACCAAACTCACCAACGGACTCCTGAATGGTGATGACTCGTTGAGCAGTGACATGCCAGTCACTGGTGGTACACTCCACCCCCACCGTGAAAACCCCCGGCTTGCTGTATTTGTGCATAACACTACTGTCCACTCTGGAAGAGAAACAAATAATGAATACAATAATAATATTTTGAATTGATAATAATGATAATATAGATATAATGCATATGTAATAATACATAACATATTGACATTTTTGGCCAATTAACTAATTAAATGCAAAGTTCTGCTCACTCTTCAGGAGTGTAGGAGTCAATGTTGTGTCCATCTCCTGCATTTAGGGTGCAAGTCAGATTCCCCTCGAATGGATGAAGGAGCCACTTCACCGTAATATTGACGTTGTCAGAGACAGCAGCCAGCTTGCTCATTAACAAGTTGAGGCCTGCCAAAATACATACATATTTTTCTGTCATCATTACATCTGAAATTTGTTTTAAAACCAAAACCCAGCATTATGGTTATATATTTACACAAGTGTATGATAAAATATATGACCATAAAAACCATAGAACGTATCATACCATCTTTGCAATGGTATTCCACCGACAAATAACTTCCCTGTTCAGGACAGGGTTCCCCGAAAGTCTCTACGTCTGCTACAGCCTGGCAAGCCTGTAGTCCATGACAATGACCTAGAAGGACAAAACCAATTTCCTCAGCTGTGCTGTGCAATCCAAGCTCTTTTCTCACTGTGGTAGAATAGTATACATATCGTTAGTCTCATAGCATAATGGCCTAAATTCTATTAAAACCTAACTCTACTCCCCCATGTTACTGATTCACGGTGCCTAATCACTTTCTGCCTGAGTCACCTGTTTGACTTCAGCAATTTTGACAGTAAAAACAAGATGCACCTTAAAATATGACTATGATGCTATGAGGCTAACAATATTGAGATAAATACAAAATGTATATTCTACTTAATGAATGTCATTAGATATGATGTATAGTCTTGGCAGCAGTCAGAGTCAATTTTTTAATATTTTAACTTATTTAGAGTTGCCCCTGTAAATGGAGGAGAGCTTTCTGAAATGCATATACAAAAGAGACAATTTTCCCCACAATGCCCATATCTATGTCCCCCATCAGGAATAACTTGCCCGGCCTTTCAGTGTAATGGTTGTGTACACAATCGTTCTTATGTTCAGAACAATGGATATATAGAGGCATTGTTTGTGTGGTTTAACAGCTCTTAGTGAAACAGCTGCCTTCCATTTGATTATGCTTGTATATCCATTTATTTGATAGCTAATTATATTGAGCCTTTTTTTTGCCCATTGTATGCTTCCACCTAGGAGTATATAATACTGACTAACTCTCCATTTACACATAACTGTCATAATAGCTAAATAAACATATGATGTATAAATAAGAAATATTACCTTTCACTGGATCCACAACATCTATCCAGCTACAATCCTCTTTGGAAGACGTAGGCGACAAGGTTTCTTTAGATTTGCAGTAGTGAATTGTCTTACGGCCATAGAAGCTGTCGTCTATCTCTATTACCTGACCTGAGCCACATTGCAAAGTGGCGTTTAGTCCATCACACGCAATAGATCGCCCAGAATCTGAGAAAACACAGGAAATTGTCAACACATTACAGGGCTCTACAAATCGTTTGACCTTGTCTATTCTTTACATATAAATAATACATATTTGATGCCTACCAAACTGGCAGATGAAGTTTAGATCCTGGCTACAGTTAACTTTGGCTTCCCACTGGAAACCTGAGTTTCTTAGGACATGTCCGCAGGCCGAGTCTGCATGAGGGTTTGTCACCCAGTTGTTATAGCTGATGTCGGAGCCATCAAGCCAGGAGAGAGAGCCTGAAGACGGAAAACAGTGGAGGACAACAGCAATGGATCAATTAATGAGTAACTGATTAATCTTTAAAATGTTGCCGATACTTGATTGATCCAAGTCAGGAAATGCAGGTCCTGTGTTGAACCAATTTAATGTCGAAAATATTAGAAGTTAGCACCTGCCTTTCACATCTCCCCCATGGGGATAATTTGAGGAATGGGCCCTTAAAGGCTATCTCTGTTACAAGTGACATGGTTAAAAGATGGTTACGACGTGTCTTTTGTGAGTGGGGACAAAAGGAACACTCACAAATCAGGCGTTGTTGTTGCCAAAGATATCTGCTAAATTAGCACAGGCTCTCCTGTCATGCATGCTGCTAGAGGGAGATAGGCAAATGTGTGTGCCTTCCAACAATGGGCAGTAAACAGACATTGTAATAGTAGTGCAGACAGCCATGCTGAATTGAGAGCTGAAAAAATATTCTGTTCATTATCTACCACCGGATGATGATTATTTTTACTTAAAAAAATTATCTCCTGCTGATCTTCACAAATACAAAAACTTGTAGTAATTTCCTCCCAACGGCAGATAGCACTTTGACACTTTCCCAACTGTTTCCTTGTTCTGACATCTGTCATACCTTAGGATTCATTACCTATTGATGATTTTACCAAATTTTCCCTCAAGCATGAATCAACCAATATATCTATGATACAATTACGCGGTGCAGTAAAACTCTGTTTATCTATAATATTGTTTATCTAATGGCCACTTACTTTCATTGCCGGCAGTAGAGTCGAGTGTGAGGTTTGGGGCTGCGGGTGCGAGTCCAAGCCACCAGTCCTTGCCGGGGTCCAAGTGCTTCTGAAGGAACTGCTGTGCTTCATCGTTCAGGATGAACGCCAAGTGCCCTCCGCCTCGTTCACACCAACTCTCAGCATTCAGAAAGGGACGCTGCAGAGCCACCAGTTCATAACAGGAGCCGTCAAATTCCTCCTGGGAATCTGGGCAAGATATGTCTGTCAGATCCTGAGCGTAGGAGACAGCGTTAAGTGAGAAACTCATCAGGAGCATCACAGAGAATACAGCATCAGCCATCTCTGTCGTTAGACCTTGCATCTGTCACTTTGGGTCCACTCACCTAGGGGCTTTAAAGGGCACTGACGTCACATTTCTGGGACACACAATCCATCTTTTCAGATAACTGCTTGACAGCCCTCCCCCTGTCAGCCTGGCATTGTGTGGGGCTGTTCAAATGCTTGAACACAAAGCCTGGGCTTTGAACGAATAGGTACAAATCCACTGTCAACAGCATCAGGCAGCTTGATTTAGCACTTCACAACTGGTCGGAGAGATAGCAGAAGCTATTCTTCTTTTTCAAATGTCCACTAATTGATTTGTTTACCTGGATAGGAAATGCAATTTTATGTTTTTACATCTTTGTTATTTGAGTCGTTTAGGAGCAAAGATGAAGATCTATTTTGAACATGATGGGCACAAGAAAGGGATGGCAGGACAGCTCCACAGTTGTTCAATAGCAGGGGTCTCAAACTCAACTTACCTGGGGGCCGCTGGAGGTAGAGTCTGGGTCAGGCTGGGCCACATCAAATATTCCACAAAAAAAAGGAGCACAACTGACCCAATCTAAGTTAATGATTGGGCTATAATAAGATCACGTTGGCTATGTAATCGCTTACAACAGGGGACATTTCATAGCAGTTGGTGGAAACCGGGACATTTTAGCGTCCTTTGGCTTTTGTCGGGACTCAGGACACGCAACTCAAAATTGGGACTGTCCCGGCAAAACCGGGATATCTGCACCTACCTAAGCAGAGGCATTCAACAGTATCTGACAGCTTTACTTAAGGTAGAAGTATAGATACTAGGGTATAAAAAGACTTCTGTAGAAGTTGAAGTATCAACTCAAGCTTTTTACTTAAGTAAAAGTATAAAAGTACTGGTTTCAAAACTACTTAAAGTATTAAAGTAAAAGTAATGTAAGGGGGAAAAAAATGCCATTAAGGTCAAAAACTTAGGCCCCGCCACAGGGGCCTATAGAATTAGAATTAGAATTAGAATCAGCTTTTTGGCCATGTATGCGCACACATACAAGGAATTCGGCTTCTTGGGACCATGAGAGTTCACACATCTTGAATCCGATCACTCTGGACACCATGAACTAGTGACACACAACCGAAACTTCACGGAGTCCGAGCTCGAGATTTTGCTCCACGAGGTTCGAATGCGCAAGCATATGCTATTTGGAACCCTGTCAACAGGGATAAATACCAAAACAAAGAGAAGTGAGTGAGAGCGTGTTTGCGAGGCCGTCAATGCAGTGGGGTCTCAGCAGCGCACACACTCTGAAATTAAAAAAAAGGGGTCAGACCTCAAGGTGGAGGTGAAGCGGAGGGTTTCTGCCCACCGCTGAAGCGTGACCGCAAAAGGTGGGGGGACGGCAGTGGGGGAACTCTCCCCCTTCGATTTGAGAGTGGCCGCTTTGGTCGGTGACACAGCTCTCACCGGAGTGGTGGGAGCCCATGAAGGGGACACCGATCATCCCCAAGGTAAATATGGCTGAAGTCATAAATGCTTCTATTCTATACTGGTCATATCAATTGGCTGCTTTACAATACACAATAAGTCGTGCGTAAAGATGCCAGGATATTTAAAGACTTTGATAACTCGTGTTTATTAACATTAATGTTTTTTATTTTTGAATAGAGACAAGCAAGGAAGAGGGCACGGACAACCCCTGGCTCCCTGGCTACAGTGTGGCGCTCTAGGGCCGGCCGCAGCTCTGCGTACAGCTCCAGTAAATACTGGCATGGGGAAACGAAATCGGCTCATTGAGTCAATCATCATTTCATTTGCGAGCAAAGTCTCGCGTTCCCTAAATATACCAACCCAGTCTCACCAAAATGCGTACAGATCGCACGGTTTTGCCATGCTTGTCAGTACAACTACCACACATCATGAATGTACACATTTGATTTCACAAAGCTTATACTATATATGATACGCAAACATCCAGCATATAACTACTGATGAGAGGAGCACGTAGCAGTATCCAAATTAGGCTTACTATCGCATCACTTTGTATGCCATACCGACGTCACCAGCGATGCATTCTGCATTGAACTTTACTTTAGAAATCTGGAATTTCCGGCTTCCGATAAGGAAAAGTGCAATAAAATGGTTGTTAAAGTCTGAAATTCGGAAAGAAAAAAATATACGCATCCGCCCTCCACAAGTTAATGCTAAGTTCGTGATAATCGTGTTAGTTAGCCACTACGTCACAGCCACAATTTTGGCACCGTTATTTGCGTATCATAATGCACGCGAAATGGTCATTTGGCGTATAGGCCTACTGCACGCATGTCAAACCGTGCGATCTGTACGCATTTTGGTGAGACTGGGTTTATACGTTCCCTTCGGATTTGACCATTTGCGATGTCCTCTAACAACGCTAACGCTGCCATTTTTGACAAGCAATTTTCTTCATCCATCATGTGCGCACGGAGCTTTTTTCATATAGCGCACGATATGATTGTATGTCAATGTCAATGTTTTGTATGATGCAATAAAGTCATACATGTTTCTATTCAGAATGTGTGCTTCTGATGTGCAAATCACTCTGATGAGTCATTGTTTTCACATTTTTCCCAGTTTCCCAGCGTCACCTCTAAGTGTCGCCAAAGGAACAATCGCTGTAGAAACGTGCGTACGACAGCTCTGGAGCTGGCGTGGGGGCCGCACATTTTTACGGTCATTTCACGTTTTGTACATCTCGAACGTGAGCGTGGAAAAGGACGTACGCCACGTTTTTGTGCGTACGTAACGTAACGCATAGTATTTGTACTTTGTTACTTGACACCTCTGACCACAAGTGATAAAAAAAAAGCGTGGCAAGCCACTCAGCAAAAATGTGAGTTTGACAACAACGCGCGGGCCACACCAACACTAAACTTTAATGTCAAGTAGGGGGCCACAAAATATCATCACGCTGGTCTTAATGGGCTCCCGGGCCGCGAGTTTGAGACCCCTGATCTATAGCAATGCTATTTAGGGTAAGGGGTAGAAATAGACTACTTTCAATAGTCTGGTTAAAGTTATATTATATTTAATAGCTTCCTTGACATAGGTCAACACCAACTAAAAAGTTTTTAGACGTAGGCCTATGTATGTATACGGAGGTTAGAGAGGGCGAGGCGAGAAGTACGTAATGCAATGTTGTATTCTATGCCAGCCTTTCTATATATTCCCTTCAGCTCCATTGGTTTCATCAGTAGACATTACGCGAATGGGGTTATCTCGGATTTGACAAATCCTTTGAATAATCCCCAGACGGCCGGATGTTATTTATTTCCGTCTCGCGCGCTGGCAATTTGGCATGCATGCATCCGCTTGCGTCATATTTATGAGACAATGTTTTGTTACGCGCTGTTACTACCACCACCCGAGGGTGACTTAACACGCAATTAGCTGCTCTCAGTAAAACAAAAAATTGTATATATATATATATATATATCATACAACCGGAGCAATGATCTGTGTTTCCCGGTTTCTTCGTATTAATCAAGTAAATTACTTTCAGAAGCGTTTGTTTCGTAACGGTCAATGACAAATGTAGATCAAATGTAGACGTAGCATGGTGGCGATTATAACAATGTATTAGTGTGTCACAGTACAGAGACCCAATGTCTCATTATCTTGGCACTTTTCTTTTCTAGGGGGGCTTAGCTCTACGTATACGAAGATGCCTATCCTCGCAAACAGACGGAGAGGGTCGCATTGCTCGGATACTAAAGGAGAAATTTCCCTTGGCGTCTTCTCTGAAAGTTGTGGATATATCGGGTAAGTCCATATTCCTCGGTGTTGTATGTGCGCACCCTTCTGTATTTCAGCTGATTGATCTAAAAATTGGTAAACAAAACAATCACTGTTCATCCACCCAAAACGAGAGCTATTTGAAATGTAAGCCTATGGCTGTATCTATATGAAAGCAAGTTCAGCGTCAGATAATATGTGACCAAGGCCGCTTATGTCGTCGCCCAAATGACAGATTTTCCAACATGCCACAAGAGTTGAAAAACAAGTCATTATTGGTCATTCACAAAGCCCTGAAGGACCAGACTATTTCAAAATCTAAATGTAATCAATTCCAATGAAGCTATGCTTATTCAGGTATACTGTTATCTGTTGTACTTCTGGCTGAAGATATTCGTCCCTCTTAGTTTCTCTCAAAAGTGCAGTTCTCGGATACCAATTCGAAAATGAACGTATAGCCTATGTTGTATGTTTTTTGGGGGGGTATAATAGTAAAACTTAATGCCAATAATGCTTTGCATAAATTAGTTTTCTTGCCATGAAGGACCATTTCGTATCTTACTAGTTCAGTTACAATGGTGTGACGACAGATGATATGAAAACCCTGACAAACTTAAAACAATCCTATGCCATTTACAAATCCGTCATGTTTTCTTAAGAATTTATGTGTTTTTGTTAACGGACCAAGCTCCCTTAGTCTATAATGTCTGATTATAATGTATGTTACAATACATGTATTACCAGTATGTTCACTTCACATGAAGCAGCCTCCTCTCGTCTAGACTTTAAAAGTAGGTTATTATGAGTCTTAACTTTGTTTCACAATTTATGATTCCAGGATCACAATTATCACATTACCCTCTGTAAGGCATGTTAAAAAAAAGAGAAAGCAAGTCACCTTTTTGGTTTTCGTCAGTGACCTATCTAAATGCCACAGGCTCATTTTCAGATTTGTGACACAATTTACATAAAAATGTAAGGACCAAGTAATTAACCTAATGGGAATAAACAACTTATCACTTTCTTATCAAAAATGCAGAGCCTGTAACATAAATTAAGCTCTGTGTGTTGATTAAAACTGTTTTGGTTTAATTAGTGAGATATTTGTGTCAGATTTTCATAGAACACACGTTTTAAAGTAATTGCTTTGTTATCACTGTTGTGAATTTGCTATTTCATTCAATGAATCCAATACCATGTTTGCCTGTCCTTATCGTGTGTGTGTGTGTGTGTGTGTGTGTGTGTGTGTGTGTGTGTGTGTGTGTGTGTGTGTGTGTGTGTGTGTGTGTGTGTGTGTGTGTGTGTGTGTGTGTGTGTGTGTGTGTGTGAGAGAGAGAGATTGTGTTTGTGTGTGTGTGTGTGTTGGGAGCAAATGAGTGCCACAAGATGTTGATTGTGTCTGTGCTCCGTCCATAGGTGGTTGTGGTGCCATGTATGAGGTACACATAGAGTCCAATGAGTTTAAAGGGAAAAGGATCATCCAACAACACCAGCTAGTCAACCAGGTAAAACCATCCTAAGAAGCTGCTTATCTCATATTGGATTTCCACTTATATATTTACTATAAGAACTTGCCGGTGATTGTGTCTTGCATTGGTCATGAGAGAAAGGGAAATGTATTACAAGTTGCTTTACAAAGTGAGGAATAGAAGCAAAAGAAAGAATTTAGTATTAAAGGTTCCCATAACATATCAGTAACATAAGTTGGCATTACAAGCTGTTGTTATAGTCATTTATTTGTTTGAATAACACATTTATGTTTCTCCTCCGCAGGCTCTAAAGGATGAAATTGCGGGAATGCATGGATTAAGAATATTTACAGACGTCCCTCAATCTTAGAATCAGCCATCTTCCCATCTCCCCCACAAACCCAGTGTAAATTGAAATGTACAATTGTAATATGTATATTTATAATTTAACAACCACTATGGTGGTAATTACAAATGATAATTATATATTGTAGCATTATTTGCAATCTTAAGTAATCATTTGTTGTTCTCATGGTTATGGTGATGGTTATATTGTATGTAAAGCTACTGTGGAATTTTATATAAAGTGTATAAAGGCATGCACAGGCCCTTAAACCACCTCTACGAGTAACATCAATCTCACGCAATCACGGTAGGCCTTCTCCCGGGTCATTTGATGGAATTAAACAAGCGATTAGCCACAATTAGTATTTACCTTCATTTCCCCAAACTAGTAGTCTAGTTTACCCAATAGCGCCCCCAAGAGGTGGGCTGTGGAAACGCACATTTGAATTTGGAGCTTCATGTTATACTATGATATACTAATATCATGCTATTCGGCTCAGGATATTAAAAGTCTGCACACTTAGATGTTCTACCATGAACTAAAACACACATATTTTTGAAGTGTGAAGACCGCACTTAACCCCCTTAATAAATTCCATAATATCACTTAGCCAATAGTGGGTTGAGGAGTTGTGTGTGTGTGTGTGTGTGTGTGTGTGTGTGTGTGTGTGTGTGTGTGTGTGTGTGTGTGTGTGTGTGTGTGTGTGTGTGTGTGTGTGTGTGTGTGTGTGTGTGTGTGTGTGTGTGTGTGTGTGTGTGTATAAACAAAAACAAGCATGGCTTAAATATTTTAAAGCATTTGGCAAGATGATGCAAGCATCATAATGTTGCTATAAAATAAACCTGTAGGTGGTGTGCATTGCACTAGATGCGATTGGTTCAACAATTATTTCCAATTCATGCTTGACGTTTAGAGAATATAATTGTAATAATGCACCCTATACAGGGAGATCAGTTGTGTGAAATACAGATAAGCCATTTGATGTCCAGTGTTGAGAGTGAGAGAAATGTCCGGTCATCCTGGTTAAGAAAGGCACGGTCTTCGCCTTGCAGCATTTAGCGACTAGACTTCACTCTGTGTACACTCTCCATATTGCGCACCAGGTCGGAAGAGAAAAGGAGAACAGAACCTGTGGATCCTCGGTCAGCGACATGGCTAACGTTACTACAGATTCGGCGGACATCGCAGAGGAAGAAACAGAACATATGATCGAAAATAATTTTGTCGTAGAGGCCGAAAACGTTGCATCTTCCATTGACCCTAAAGAGATGCGAGCGGTGATATTAGCAGGCTTCGGAGGTCTCAACAAACTCAGGGTAACCAAGAAGACCATGCCAGAGCCACAGCATGGTGAAGTGAAGATCCGCGTTAAGGCATGGTAAATATGGCTTGTTTGATTTCTCACAGTTAACGCTCGTGTTAAAAGGTTGCAGCAGGTTTCATTGGACTGCTTAATTAGGCTCCATCCCAGTGTCTCATAAATGTGCATTATTCAAGCCAGACCGACATGCGTCATTGTTGTCAAATTGAAGCGGAATGCGCAATTTATATAAAAGCAACAGGTTTCCATAGATTCTTGTTCATCAGAACAAACTATTGGCCAAAGGCTGAATCAACATTTGCACTTTACAGTGCGTTGTCTTTTTCCCCCCCCATACGTTGGATATTAGGCCTACTATAAATTTGTGTTATTAACTTTTCAAATTAAAACTTTTGTCTCACAACATTGCCAAATATGTGGAAGCTTGTAAGCAATCTCTAAATAATGGAATGATTGTGACTGCAAATATATAAATTGTCATCGTTTCAACGCCTTTTTCATTTATTCCATATGACTGAAACTACTCAAGTGGTTTGAACTTCGTGGACCTGATGGTTCGCCAGGGGAATATTGACAGCCCACCAAAACCTCCTCTAATACCCGGATTCGAATGTTCTGGGATAGTTGAGTCCATTGGTGAAAACACCCATGGATTTGAAGTAAGTGGCAATGTTTGAGATAAATATGTCTAATTAAATATTTGTATTGCACCGTTTTATAGCTGCTGTTAGTATTTAATCTAAAATTCCATTACAACATATCTGTCCTGCATACCCAGAAATACAAACATTCCCTCTCATCTTGTAGTGGCTGTTATAACTATTTCAACTATCATTTTGTTGTAGATAGGGGACAGAGTGATGGCATTTGTGTGTTACAATGCCTGGGCAGAGGTGGTTTGTACTTCAGTGGACTATGTCTACAAGATGCCAGACAAAATGAGTTTTCAAGAGGCTGCAGCCTTCTCATTGAACTATGTAGCTGCTTATATGATGCTCTTTGAAGTCGCAAATCTCAGAGAAGGAATGTCTGTGTTGGTCCATTCAGCTGGAGGTAGTGTGGTAAGTAAGCTTACTTACTCCCTGGGGGTTGAGAGAAAATGTACTATGTTATTATTATGTTATTCTTAATGTAGAATAACATCTGAATAGGCATAAGCACTACTGTAAACTTCAGAGCTTTTAAACTTTTCATTGATCCAGATTTTATACCCGAGAGATCATTCATCATCAAGTAATTCTTAACACATTCGTACGACATTCATAACGCATTTATGCAATTGCGTGAATTCAAAAATAATCTGTTACTAGCATTTAATACAATACATCACATGTTTGTAACTAGCAACACTGACATCTCTGTATGATTCAAAACATGCAGAGATGAACAAAAGCTCATGGACATAATTGCAATGTAGCTATTCTGTTTGTGTTTATGTGCATGCCGCTGGTTTCAGAGCAACCTATTTTCCCCAATCATTCCATCGGTTGCCGTTTAGTGACTAATAACCATTTAAATTGCTGTTTCAGGGTCAAGCAGCAGCTCAGCTCTGCTCCAGCGTGCCAAATGTCACCGTGTTTGGAATTGCCTCATGTTCCAAACACGTAGCCATCAGAGACTCAGTCACCCACATATTTGACAGAAATGCGGATTATGTACAAGAAGTGAAAAAGTAAGTATGGAAACTGTCTACTGGAGATTACTCTGACTCATTCAATTTCTACAAACCACGTTGACAACCATTTATTTTTAGAATAGTCATTGTTACCGTGCTAAATTACAGCATCTTTTCAATCTTTAGTTGCTTGATTTTTGTCTTCAATTATATTATACACACACACGAAACATTGTTCCCCTATAGAATTTGATCAAATAATAGAGCACGCTGAGCGAACAGGGTGTTGTACAAATGCTAATGCCACACGTTGCCTTATTCCATCTTTTATGGCTTTTGTACCCATGGCAACACATGGCTCATCTCTAAGAACAACAATGCAGGGTGGTGGCTCGTCCCTACTGTTAGCCTACACAGCCCAGCAGAACCAATGATGCGTGGATGTCTGATTAATCTTTATTCAACTAAAACCATATTATAACATTGATTTGCGTAGAGATAAGCAATTGCTTTACAAATATGATATTTTGATATCTTTCCAGTGAGAAAGGTTTTAGTATTATTGGAAAATCGTCAACATTTGTATACTTAAAGCTATAAACACTAGAGCATATTGTCAGCGGGTGCAGTCTTTTTTGCCCACTTCTCCCAGGATCGTGAACATAGCCGCAGCATAGCCTTTTCTGCAGAGAGGTGTTGTACCACATGTCAGAGCATTGGTATCACCAGACCAGGCACTTGAGCCAAAAAAGCTTCCTGAAAGGATACAAGCCAGGAAGATACAAATAAAACAATTTTCAATCAAGCCTCATTCCTTCATATTGGAGTATGGCTGATCAATATTTTTTACTTTTCTTATGCTATTCAATTAACTCAGTATATATGGGTAATCTAAATGAGTGAAGCTGATTATGCTAACACTGGTTGTGTGAATATGATGTACCTCAATGGATTTAATGAAGAAGTATAGGTATTAGCTTAGGTTATTTATTTCACACTTATCGTCATAAAATCATCATACAATCCCCGAGATATTTCATCTCATATCCACATTATATTCACATATGAACCAGTACCAGTCAATGTATTGCACATCTTACATTGGTATCATTCAAAGTGTGAAACAGATACAACTTAAAATAAAATACATTCTACCGTTGTTGTTTAAATTGTAGTTGTGACCACTCTTCCTCCCTCAGTATTTAATTGTTGCCGTCCTATCAAAATACTACAGATACGACAAATTATGTCCATGCAACTGAATATGATGAAATGTTTAGGTCAGGCCATTAATTGAATGTGTTTGTGTTTAAAGGATTTCACCGGAGGGTGTTGACATTGTTTTGGACTGTCTTAGTGGCGAGCACACTGGGAAAGGCCTTGCTCTGCTCAAGCCTCTTGGAGCATACGTCCTCTATGGTTTGGAACGTTTATTCATTTTTGTTCATTAAGTTATGATTAATTGTAACTTCACAGGCCCCATTTCAGTTCACTTGAAAATATATATAAATAAATGATAATATAAAATGGATTGGAGGACGTTTTGTGTCTGTTTTTGTAAACAACCTTAAAGCACAAATTAAATAATTTTTCCAAGTGATGTTCACTAATTTGACCAAAGTCATACATTTCTTCTTTTCAGGTGCATCAAACATGGTCACAGGTGAAACAAAGAGTTTTTTCAGCATCGCAAAATCTGTGAGTGAATTATAGCTGCAACGCAGCCTGTCAAATAAAGGGATCACAGACAAATGAACATTATGCGAAGACTAACATGATCGTCTAAGATATAAAATAAGAGTTTGTGCATCATGTATCTGGTCTCTGCAGTGGTGGCAAGTGGAGAAGGTGAACCCATTCAAACTCTACGAGGAGAACAAAGTGATGGCCGGATTCTCTCTCCTCAACCTCCTCTTTAAACAGGGGGGGTGTGTGCGGGTGAAGACAGTGATGGACAAACTGTTGTCTCTTTACAATCAAGGGAGGATCAAGCCAGTCGTCGACTCACTTTGGGCCCTGGAAGAGGTAAGTCCCCTCCCCAACACGCCCTTTCCAGATGATATTTAACTGGCAGGAAGGTGATGTGATTTGAACTTTGAAGTTGTGGACTAAATGGATGGGCGTGGGGGGGTGGGGAGATAATGATCAGATGGCACAGCAGAAACATGCCGTTTTTTGGAACGGGAGTCTGGTTAACAGCATTGAATGAAGGGAGGTCTGTTTGGTTCGCCACAGCTTTTATGAGATGTTGTCAGCTTCTCTGCGGCTGACATTTACCCACAGACGGTGTGTGGGCTATATCTTCCTTTGAAAATGATTTCACAACAGGCTGCTTAAAAGGCACTACGTCTGCCACAACACCCCTCAATCAACAGGATGTAGACCCCAGAGGCCAATAAGATATATCAATGAAAAAGGTTTCTTTTTTGAACCGTTTCTTTTATTTTTTCAAATGTTTGCCTCCCCTCTCTTCCCTGCTTGGTAACTTGGCAGCAGCTTCAGGGCACTGGCTGGAACCGGTGCCCATTAGGAATCTCATTAAAACACAGTGGCTCAGTACACCAGAGGTACTAGCCTACCTTCACTTGTGCGTTTGATTAAAAAAAAAGAACAGACATTTCTTAGGGTCACATTCTCCCATTCTTTCTTTTTCTGCCTTCGGTTGAAATGTTTGCGAGTATGTGTCCGATTCAAATAGCGGCATGCAGATTCATCCTGATTTATTCCAAATTGTGAGATCCACATGCTGATAGAAGTGAAACAAATGCAATACGCATCAATGATAGGGCCAAAGGATGATAGACCCTCATTTGACATGATAACAAGACTGACAATATTGTGTGGTCGACTTAGCGCATTGAACTGTGCCTGACCTATTTATGCTCTGGCCTTTGTTCGCACCATTTCATTAAGCAAATTAATGCTTACACAACAATAGCTTCCAAACAAGCCACTACAAGCATTTGTTTCTGGGTGATAGGAATGCAATACATGGAATCCTCTTTAACATTTTGTGAAAAGTTAACCTTAACACTACCTTGTAACAGCCTTACGAGCTTCCATGAAAAGAATAAGCAAGTCTAATTAGACTTGAGTCTAATCAGAATGAGTCTAATTTGGTATATTACTATTAATTTTAATTTACCCAGAGAGATATAAGGTTAAAAACACAATATGAATAGTATATGTCTTCCTTCACTTTCTCAAATGCTGAGGACGAAGAATGGCACCTCTATTCATCATTCTCAAAATAATCTTGCGCATTTCAAACAGTTTTTTCAAGCAAGCCTGTTTCATGCATATTTGTTAGGAACTGGTGATTCTGTACCGAGCCTGAACACTGAAGTAGGATCCAGAAATAGTTTGACCCTTAAGACCTGATTTAACATTCACCAGTTTTGGCGCAAGATATTTTTCTCTAAATATGATGAATCCCAGAAATGGTTCACAATCTGGTCAGCATCTCCTCATGAAATAGGGTTCCTGAAGTTCACATTTTGCCAAGGAGACCTGGCAGGGATTTCTTTGGCAAGCCTTTCCCTACTTTCTGATTAGCTTGGGTGGCCAAGCCAAAAACTTAACTGAACATGTGTCTGTGTTATCCCTTAGAGTGGCACATTTTGTAGGGAAATTGATCTGCCAGAAATATGTTTTTCCCAAATTCATGTAGAGGCCCCCAAATAATACATGAACAAAGTGTTCATTCAATATTTCAAATGTCCTTGTTTCAAATGTCCTTGTCCTTGTCCTAAGTCTATTAAAATGTTAGCAAATAATTTAAGTTAGATATTTACAATGAGTGTGCACTGAACACTTGAAAAGCATGTTTGAAGTTTTTTTTATGTTTTACATTCAGGTGAAAGAGGCCATGCAAAGAATCCATGACAGAGGAAATGTAGGAAAACTAATACTGGACATTGAGAAGTCTCCTACTCCTTTGGTAACATACGTTAATTACATCATCATAGATATTTAATTCTTTATTTTTAATAACTGGGAAATACAATGGCTTCTGCTTTTAAAACATAATTTCAAAGATGTATAGTAACAAATCATTTGACATTTACCTTTAATGCTGCATTCTAAACACACAGACCATTCCGATGCAGATTTACTGTGCTTCATAAAATTGTAAATGCTAGATTATGACAAAATGTTTGATTTTCATTTTGCTTTACTACTAGATGGCAAATGACAGCACAGAGACTAGTGAGGCTGGCGAGGAAGAGGAAGATCCTGAAGGAGACAATGACAATAAGGAACGTATGCCTTTCATACAGTAGGCCAGCCGAAAGCCAGATATACTGCAAAATACGGTTCTACACACTCTCACCCTGGAGATCAGAAGGAAACTTAAAATAGAACTTGCTGTGTGTGTGCATGTGTTTGGATTTGTTTCAATGTGTGCGTGCATGTAGACGTGTCTGTTGTAGGTTTTCAGGTCATTAGATCACTGGAATAAAGGTAAACGTTAGGGTAGTCAAGATTGTTCATTCAACAGTCGGTGCAACCCTTAAGTGACGTGTGAAGCTAGTCCGGTAATTTGATTTTGTTTGCATCCATCCATGTAGTTGCTTGGAAACATAACCGCCCCTGCAAGGTGGAGATAAGGTTTTTGAAAGACTTGAATAGGGATACACTATCCTAGTGGTTTGTCTTCTTATTGTACGCAAAGTTATGTAATGGGGGATATGTGCAGACCCATGGAAGTGAATCATAACTCGAATGTGCCAGAAAATTAGTGCATATATTCTTCCCAACTGTTGTCATATACAAAGTGGGACGCCAGTGCTTTTTTCATATGTAGTGTTGAACCAGACTGTGTTTGTATTTTGAAATATGCTTATAAATAATTAAGTACATGCCAGATTTGATTATATACATGTATTTTGGCGCCATACAATTTCTAGAAAGAACTAAAGATTTCTGGACCAAGACTGTAAACCACTTAAAGTGATAGAGAACAGAAATATCAAATTCCCTTTTAATTATGTTCTGAAAATGTTATAGCCCAAAATATTTAATCATTCGATGTAAGTAATTTATTTATGTTTCCACCCAAAAATGTATTTGTTCTTACTTCTGGTATATTGCTGTGTTAAGTAGTTGAAACACATGCCTGCGCTGACATTAAACTGATACTGATACTGCTCTATTGTCAACTTTAACTCATAGCACTTTGATTGACAGTTTCAGACTTCAAGCAATTACAACACAGAACAGTGACGGGGAGATTCAGCTCAAACCCTTTAGTCTTTCAAAAACTGAGTTTATTAGCTGATTTGAGGTGTATATTCATTTAACATTTACATATCAAAGGATATTATGTAGGTGTGTGGTATACATTACTCTGTGATATGTTATGGCTATTTTTAAGGTGTCTGCCACTTTAAGGACTGTCTTCTGTCTACATTTACGTTCTTAACACTAGGTATTATAATGGGTCGGAGCGATGTTAAAGTGCATAATGCATGTAGCCCAAATTGAAATGGTCTGTTTGTGTGTATGTGCAATTTTATGTTTACCTGCTAGTGCCTCGTATTCAAGGGCCATAATATGGCACATGCTTTCTGTTGGAATGAATAGTAGTTTAACTGAATCTAGTTCAATGTTCAGTAAAGTTATTGCATTGCGATTATCAATGCGTTATCCTTGTTGTCAAGAAGCGCAGTTTCATTACTGTTACTATGGTATCCATTAAACATACTTTTAATGGACACTATTTGTTTACCTGTCAGTGCCTCGTACTTTAAGTGCCATAAAACTAAACAAAACATTTCTTCAAATGGCAAGCCATTAAAATGAAGAAAGTTAAATGTAAAGTAAAATATTTCTGGAATATGATTTACATGTGACTTGTTTTGGAAAATAAAATATCTTTGAAAGAGTATATTGTCGCATAATCATTAGATGTACTGATATTAACCTTGTTCACATGAAATGCATATAGAATATCTTATTATACTATATTCTAATACAATAAAAATGCACATTCATCCAATTTAAGATTTTTTATCTTATTTAATTGTCCATGTTCTTCGAATCCATACCAGACACACCTCTCCATGGGAGCCTTGGGATTTATTTCACGCGTCATAGAACAAGACCAATGAAATTGTTGGAAAGGTCTCAGCTGTAAACATGTCTGTTTAGAGATGTCAGTGGATGTCGGCTCTGCTTGGGCCTAACAACGCCCCCTGGCTGTTCTAAAATAACTGTACACCACGGCCGTCATGAAACGGTAACTGTAACGGTTTCTATATCCCACCTTATAAGATCTTACAATCAAGAGACACAGAAACATAAAACAGAAGCATTTATTGAACCAAATTATCTTCTTCTTTAACCAAGCCATGCAATTCCTGAAGACATCAAAATTGTTGCCAAGCAACAAAAGTTTGCATTGAGATTAATACTCAAAATGAATTGTAATGATATCAAGGTTGTGATAGCATCTCCATCACAAATCTCCATCATTTAAAGTGTAACATAGGCCTTATTTGAAAGGGGCAGAGGGCCATGAAAGCATCGATAGATACATAGATATATCAGTGCTTCCTTTGTAGAACAAACACAGGTGTACCTCATGACATAAATGATGAGTCTGCTCCTTTTAATGTACCAGTGCACGGGTAGTAGCCTTACTTTACTAGTTCAGTTTGCTACCCGTGCCCTGGTGCATAAAAATAACCAACACATAATTAGTCCTGCAATGATGCCTCTGTGAAACGGGTCTATTGCTTATAACCTATAGTAATGTCTTTGTTTATTGTGACAATCCATATTGAATGTTACATTTCAATCACTGCCATCACCGTTACTGAATGAAAATAATATAATTCTCATGATCTCAACATTAGAATGAGATGATTTGCTACAATTATAACTTATTCAAATGCCTACTGTTTATTACACGTGTGGGCATTGGCCATAGGTTTTCTTTTTTAATCCTTTTCTTAGGTTCTGTCCATCTGCCAGAACGTTTTCCCACACAGATCCCCTGCTCTGCTGGTCTGCAATATCACACTCTAAAAATACCTTTTCTTGTTTCAGTCTGTATTTTTAGAGAAGCCTTAGTGTTTAGACACATTTAAGCCATCTATGAAATAGTAATATTGAACTATTTTCTAACTAGGAAAATGTTATATTGTTACCTGAATAAGGTCACCAGTTATTATACAATATTTTGTGATGATATTCAGGGAACACAACACATTTGCAGCAAGGTACACATCTCAGAACCGACTGTACAGTTCACGAATTGCTGACCCATTTCTATTACTGTACATTTATTTGTGTGTTTTCTAGAATAAGATAGTCTAAATTTATCACGAGAAGGTAAAATGATCTAAATCTACTACAGCAACATACCTATTTACTCATACAGAACACTCTGTAACAGTGAAGCGCACCATGAATTTACTGCTTGTTTGTGAAATGAAAGAGAAACTGCTTTGTGACACCATGTCCCAGGCAAATATTTATGAATGGCTTCGAGACAGGGAAGTCGTTGTTGATCCCTCCACCCATACGGAACCCCCTCCACTTCCTGATGTTTGGAAGGACCCTAACATAATTTGAGCCAATAGAAATGAAACACTAAAGGACACAGAGAGGGTCTGTATATAAGGCACCGTCCACTGTATACCTGGTCCCTGTTGACAGTATACGTGTCGTGCAGCTAGTGTGATCCATTGGCCATAGACATGGTGCGCCTGGTCCTCTCTATCTTTCTGGTGCTTATTATTTCCTTGGTCCAAGAAACATCTTGCCGCCCATCTCGTACCAGAAAGGCTGTGCCAGGTCAACAGACAGGTAACTCATCAATATTGCACACAAGGTAAGGTATTTTGTGGATATTCTATTTACGAAATTGTACCATTTTATGTTGCTTCAGAAGATGACCACGTCAAATCCCAGTTAGAAAAGCTCTGGCAAGAGGTCAACTCCTTAAAGGAAATCCAGGCTTTGCAGACAGGTATTTACACATTTTCTATTGTTATTATAGCTGATAAACCCCACTATTTAAAGAAAGCATTTCTACGTGTTTCAGTGCATTTAAGTTATTTAGAAAGGCTGAGGTAATTCTATCTTAACAATGAGGTGATTTATTTTTAAAACCTTACCATTGCACACAAGGTCATTGTGTTGCAACAGAGGTGGGTTCAGGCTCACAAACGGCTCATCTTTGGAGGAGTGAGAACACTACATATACCACAATGTACAGTATCTGAATATGGCCTTCACGCGACTAAGAGATAGCATGGTTATAGTATGAAGTGGTTAATAATCAGAAGATATTTAATGCGACTCATGAAGGCATTTGCTTTGGGCCTCTCAGTTTGTCTGCGAGGGATCAAAGCCGTCGGAAAGTGCTATCTCACTATCGAGGAACCAAAGCACTACCACGAAGCAAACGAAGACTGCATCGCACAGGGGGGCACCCTTGCGACGCCTCGAGACGTGAACGAAAACAACGAGCTGAAAGACTATGCAAAGCGGAGTTCTCCGGGTTCCAAGGACTTTTGGATTGGAGTAGCTGACATTGTGAACGAGGGCCAGTATGTTGACGTCAACAGTATGCCCATCAGCTTCTGGAACTGGGACCGCTCCAAGAAGCAACCCACAGGAACCAAGAGGGAGAGCTGTGTTGTTCTGTCAGTGGCTGCACAAGGAAAGTGGTATGATGAGGTCTGCCGCAGCCAGAAAAAATACATTTGTGAATATCTTATTCCATAAATTAGTATAGCTCTGGAAGGGACCTGAATAGCTGTTGACCCTGAAGGTCATTTGGGCTGGTCATTATTAAAAACATTCCTTTTTGTTTAAACTATCCATTGCAGCTTTCCCAAAATTTCCATAATTACTCCTACAGTTAATCTTAAATTATCTCACAAGTTACCTGGATTTTGCTATCCTTGTTTTTGATGTCTAATGTATGAATAAGCACAAAAGATCTAAGCAAAGTATTTAGTACAACTGTGGACATTAATATATAATCAAAAGAACAACCATTTGATACATATCCATTGTGTTCTGATAAATAAGGTACAAGTAAGGCGCAAGAAGAAGAATACTGTATTGTCTCAGTATGATTGCAAAGATACATCTGGAGTGTATCTAATGAGTGAAAGGTCACCTCAAGTATGAAAAGAGAAGTAACATATGCCAAATAAATAAAGTCGATAAATAAAAACCTTCTCACAATTATTTGATTCATTTTATTTTTCGATATGTCAAAGCAGTGCAGTGATAATAGCATATACATTTGACTTATTTATCAGGTTTCACAATTTATGTAATTGTATTTACTGTTCCAAAATAGGAACCTTCTCAATAACTAAACCCAAATACATAAAAATTGGGATTTGTTTTATTGTTGCCATTCAGGCAAACTATTCGATTTGAGATTTAGCTATACTGACCTCTAGCGGAAACATGTCTTACTATTTATACGACCCTTGTCTACGTCATTTCCATTTGCTGGGGGAAACAACATACAAAACATGATGCATTATTATAAAATAAATGAAGCAGCACTGATTACATGCAAGTTGTTCATTATTTGTGCTGTTGTGTATATCTTTGTTGCATAGTACAAATAGTCCTTTCAATAATCCTTTTAAAAACCCTCGTGCAATTTATCCTCCTGCTAATGCAATAGCCTATGCTATATATATAATGCTATATATAATGCTATATATATAATGCTATTATATATATATATATATATATATATATATATATATATATATATATATATACATATATATATATACATATATACACATATATATATCACACACACATATACACACCTATATATACACACACACACACACACACACACACACACACACACACACACACACACACACACACACAACATATCATATATCTATAATATCATATATATATATATATTATATGTTATATATATATATATATATATATATATATATATATATATATATATATATTATATATATATATATATATATTATATATTATTATATATATATATATATATATATGTAGAGAGAGAGAGAGAGAGAGAGAGAGAGAGAGAGAGAGAGAGAGAGAGAGAGAGAGAGAGAGAGAGAGAGAGAGAGAGAGAGAGAGAGAGAGAGAGAGAGAGAGAGAGAGAGAGAGAGAGAGAGAGAGAGAGAGAGAGAGAGAGAGAGATGAACTCAAACTTGTGCATTTCAAACAGACGAAATCACTGACAGCCACGCATCCATGGCTCTCTGACCATCACATCCACGGCTGTGACGCGAGCAGGGACGAACTGACTGAAGTATCGCGTAGTTGCGCACCGGCCATGTTTCTTTATTGATAGTAGGCTACTTTGTGTACCAGTGTAATGAGAGAAAGTGTTGCGTTCACTTTGATAAGTGTCGAACTTCCGGCAAGTTGTATTTGGTTTTCTGGTAAACCATACCTACTACAAGCAAACCACAAACCATGGCTGTATCCACCTCCGTGCTGTTGTACCGTTGACACCCCTGTCTACCTAGACGTGTGTCTAAACTGTCGTCCAAATGGAAATGGTGCCTAGCGAGGAGAACCAGCTCGTACCCAAAGAGGTGAGATTTTAATAGACCCCTTCACAGGTCTTTGATAGCAACAACTCGTCATTTGAGCCTCTTTCTCGACCATGCCAAAATGTTTATTGTTTCAAAGAAAGTTTGGTCCGAACAAGTCCATCATGCAACCCATTCGACCATACTGCCTCGCAGTGAACACGGACGTTGAACATTATATCGACGTGCGACCAGAACGGCCTTTCGCGACGAAGCTATCTCTGGCTAGCGTTAGCACTTTGGCTAGTTAAAGTGCAGGTCAGATAATATGACAAATTTGGTTTTCGGATCACCTCACTGAGGTTATGGCGAATACTAAATGATTCACAATATGTTTTTGAAAGGGGATAGTGAGTCGCCTTGACTTGTCAAGTAGTCCACATATAGCTCAACACAGAACCAGCCGTGACGTTAGGGAGCTAGCGGCTCACTGGTCAGCTCGGGCTACCTAGCTACTGGCGGAGCTAACGTCGGCTGGACTGGTTATTATCATTTACCGACGGACTCCTCGGTTGTCAAAAAATAAACCCGAGTGCATTTACTAGCCATCCCTGCTAGTGTCATTTTGGTAAACCTGTGCATTCAAAGAATCACTTGACTTGACTTTTATGTCTGCTGTCAACAACGACGCTGATTCGTAGTGGAGCTAACACTCGATGACATTGTGAATTTCCTCGTTTAGAAAAGATGACACACACACACACACACACACACGTTCAGGGTTCCCTATTTTTGAATAGCTTTTCGCTTTTGACAGACTATTGCGGATGCGTTACACCAGTTCATGTTGGTTCAATGAAAGCGTGATTTTGGTTTGTTTGACCTATGCTGTGAACATTTTTTAATCTACGTATACAGCTCATAAAAGTATTTTTTCATTAATCCAATCCATCATACGCATTTTTAACGTATTCATGTTTAATCATTTGTTCTTTTAACCAAACGTTTTTTTATTGCTTATTTCGTCAGAAATAACAAAAGGCGAACGAGGCTTTTCTTGGAGAACTGAAACCTTTTGCTGGATTTAACTTGTCATTTCAGCTGTCTTTTTTACATGAGCCAGTTGTCGTTATTATCTTTACAAAATAAAATAATATGAATAGCCTGACAAAATAATGTTTCCCTTTTCAAAGGTAGTATTGGGCTCTTTAAAACAAATAAACAAATGACATAACATGTCACTGATATGACATAAATTGTTCTTATTTCTTTACACCTCCTATGAAATGTTTTTGGGACGACGTCCCTTTGGTGGTTGGACTTTCCTTCTTGTCCCATCATGGTACATGGAACAAAGTCACAGAGATGTCCCTTTTCTGTAGTCTATAGTTCATAGCACAAATGTATTATTGGCCTGTTTTGACTATTCCAATGTCTTAACGGCAAAATAAAATTTTGTTTGATAATTTGAACATCACAGTGGATTTGGGTGGGGAGCAAATAATCATTAGTTCCCCACCCACTTGTGTGCAACTAGATTATATGATAAGGATAACTGCGACTGCACCCTGTGCATAAAGATTGTTTGAGTTTTAAATAGACAATATCAATGAATGTTGAGCAAGGTTTGTATTGAGTTTTTTTTTGGCTGAGTAATTTGTTTTTGCCTAAGATGCTTTCAATTGGTCCCTGGTAAATAGATACCTACTTATTTTTGTCAATTAACAGCCATGTCAGTGTCGGCAATGCCATATCTATTGAGTATTTTACAATTTCCTCTATCAATTTTGTTTTAATGATCTCTATTCTCGTAACTTACAATGGCACTTGAACTTTATAGCACTTGTAGGTACACTATGCAATCTTCAGTAGGTTTTTATAGCTTCTAGAGAATTTTATATAGTCCTGCTGCCTCATCCAGGGCTTAATCTGGGCCCTTCACCTTGATATATTACCCATTCAAATAATGCTATATTACTATGCTTTTTTGTGCTATAAGTATCAAGTTATTTAATTGTGCTGCACTCCTCTGTTAGAATCAATGAATGAATACGCAAATTTACTGGACTTGATTATCATCCAATTCCCATCCCTATTTTCTGTCTAACCATGATGTTATTTTACAACGGCATCATAGTATGTTTAGTAGAAGGTGAAGGTGAACTGCTGAGCTGGACCTGCAGTCTATGTTGCATGTAGTTCAACCTGTTTGGTTGGTTTTTTTTAATTTTATTTATTAATTTATTGGGAGATGTTTTTGGTTGCATTTGTGTTGACCCCCACATCCCCACTTGGGTTATTAGGGTATGTTTTGGAGTTGCAGACAGTCTTTGTTCGATGAGATGAAGAAGAAGTTTTCCCAGGTATAGACATGACATTGCAATATGCATGCAATCTGTTTATTCGCCATTTCACCGTCCAAAACTTACAGAGAATGTTAACTGCTCAGTGACATCAGGTGGGTGTGATAGTCACACGCACATGCATATGAATGCTTTATTTATTTAACTAAGGCAGACAATAACCCAGTCTTCTACTGTTGTGTCAGGCTTTGCTCAGTTAGTTAAAAAAATACGATTTATAGGGAGGCCGGCATTCCGTAACTATTAAGTTGAAGTACTGTGTGGAACATGATTCTACAAAAGGCGATGTGTAGCCTGTTAACTGTTTGCCCCACAGCGTCATTGTGTAACCTTAACACTGCTTTGAATGACCTGATTTGGACATATTCCTGTGTATCAATCAGTCCTAGTTAGCTAATATTAACATTATGCCATGGTTGTTTATTCACCTTTTATATATTCAGATTGTCCGATTAATTTGTGTTTTGGTCCGACTAATCGTTTGTCACTGTTTGGCTTCGTTTTTTGAAATGGAATGGATTTTTGTCTGTCTTGTGGGTTTATTTTAATCAAGCTTAATGATGCATTCCTCCTAGTGGGGGCTCATAACACAAAATAATGACTATCGTACGGTTGACGTTTTCCTCTACAGTATGACGTTGGCAGTGGAACACGCAGCCACAGGAATGTTCCATCCTTTCTCTTATACTAACCTGAGGCTTTACATAAGCGCATCTTGGAAGAAGTCACTTAAATGCCCGCCAGGCGCTTGGACAATGTGTGAATTATTTTCTCTCTTTATTTGCAGATAGAAAATGCTGCAGAGGAGCCCAGAGTGCTGTGTATTATTCAGGACACCACTAACTCCAAGACGGTCAACGAAAGGCTGACCGTCAACCTTCCAGCATCCACGTCCCTCTCCAAACTCCACGAAGATGTGGCCCACAAAGCCGGCTATGTGATCGGCACCTTTGACCTTGCATGGGGCAACATATCCGAAATGGTAGGTCCATTTAAACCACAATGCAGTTGAACCATTTTTTGCGAATGAGTACTGAACGGGCAGCGTACGAGTTTAAACATGTCCTTACTGTCTACTCAGAAAGGGTTCTATGGGTATTGTGTGCATGTATTTAATTCCTCTTTTGGGTACGGGAGCTTTTGCTAATCCGGCCACTGATCCAGGCCAGAGCCCAGGTTGCTGTGTTGTTATCTCACATAGTAGGTCAGTGGATTAAGGCTTGTTTCCACTGAAGCCTTGATAACTCCTCAGCCTGCTCCTAAGGAAAAAAACACAAACACTCTTTGTTGATAGATTGTTGGGTCCAACATACACTTTTGTGACAACATCATTAAACTTTTAATAATATAACACTGTACATTCACATGTGTGTATGTGTGTTTTGAAAACCAGCATGTTATGTATTCGGTTACCATGTTTTTGTGACCACGTAATGTACTCTTTACCAGACCCCATTGGATCAAAGCAGTGCGATTACACTCTCAGAGTCTGGTTTTGAAGCTGGGAAGAGGAATTTCCTACAGCTCACTGACAGAGATGGAGAGCAACCCCAGATGGCTTCGGTGAGTGCCTAATTACGCACAGTAAATATTAAAAATAAACCACTCTTGGTTAGGGGACTTTTGTGTCACAGCTGCAATAGCCAGAACTGTCTGCAATCCTGTTATTTGTGTCCTTTGCACTCAGGATGAGTCAGGGACCGCAGACAGCAGTGGCTTGGATGATAGTTCCCAAGAGCGTTTCATCGGACCATTGCCAAGAGAGAGCACAGGTGGATGTAGCAATGACTACAGCAGCCCCTCGTACTCCTACTCTTCGATACTAAACAAATCTGAGACAGGTGAGACCGGGGCAGATGGCTGATTCATATGTTACATCCCCACCAGGAAGAATAACACTCACATTCCATCCAACCTCTTTTTGATCTTGCCACAGGATACGTAGGCTTGGTGAATCAGGCCATGACCTGCTATTTAAACAGCCTCCTACAAACCCTGTTTATGACTCCAGAGTTCAGAAACGCACTGTACAAGTAAGGAGTTCAAAGCTCATGCTATAAACTTTGTATTTCATAGTAAGGCTAGCATTGTTAAATATTTTACAATGCAAATTAATTTTTACAGCTGGGAGTTTGAGGAATCTGAAGAGGACCAAGTCACCAGCATCCCTTACCAGTTACAAAGACTGTTTGTTCTGCTGCAGACCAGTAAGAAACGGGCAATTGAGACCACAGATGTGACAAGGAGTTTTGGCTGGGACAGTAGTGAGGGTGAGTATTGTATAAAGGGAAACCATCACAAGGCTATTTCCTTATACAAGATGGCACTGCGCCATGCCAGTGTTATGAAACGATCGTAGCCTGTGACATCATCTTTGTTTCCGCAAAACCACACACAAATGTTGGAACATTTACTTCATTGGGCGGGGATTTCAGTTCTCCAATTTGAAGTAAACGATCCAGTTATTATTATTTTTTTAATTGCTCAGCAAAAACAGCTGTTGTATAGACCGTGACCGTTTTCCAACACTAACATTAGCCCAGTGTGACACTTCCCCTTGCTTTTAGTCCTATCTATCTTTGTGTCAAGGGCTAGTAAATCAGCTGAAAACACAACAATATTTCCATTGTTAATGTCATTTTTCACAGGCATATGGTGTAATGCAAGATTTCCCATTTATATGCTTTTGTTCCGAGCCTAATGGGAAAATAAAGTATTTTTTGTATAATAATTAACTATCCGTACATATAATTATATTCACTTTCTGTTATAAATTCAGCCTGGCAGCAGCATGATGTCCAGGAGCTGTGCAGAGTCATGTTTGACGCTCTGGAACAAAAATGGAAGCTGACCGAACAGGTAAGAGAAAGTGACAGCCTTTGCGCATGCATATAGATGGCCCCGTATGAGTTAAATCAAAAGAGCTACTGTAGGACGAGGGGAGAGGGTCAATAAAGCTCTGGTGGCTCGCTATTTCTGATATCATGAGTTGGTGCACCTCAAAAAAGTGTGTGTGTGTGTGTGTGTGTGTGTGTGTGTGTGTGTGTGTGTGTGTGTGTGTGTGTGTGTGTGTGTGTGTGTGTGTGTGTGTGTGTGTGTGTGTGTGTGTGTGTGTGTGGTGGTCTTTGTGCCTGGCAGCTACTGCGTCTGAAGATGTGATCTCCTCTGCTACGTTTGTCACACAATTAACCCATGCTCTATGGAAGTTGACTCGGGGGCCATCTCTGGTTTAAAGTGAACCCAAAGTAACTCCTTTAGGCGAGCATAAGAATAACTTAAAACAATGACTCATGAAGAGGTTCGCTAACGGATGTTTAAAAGATTGGTAACTAAGCTTGTGTCAACTATTTAAGTATTGATGTGGTTGTGTACCAAATGTAATTTGCTACACATTGCTGTGTACACAAGATTTATTTTTGTAATCTTTTCTAATCCACATGCCTTGACTTTCATGATGGCTCCCCATCAGGCTGACCTGATCAACCAGTTATACCAGGGAAAGCTGAAGGATTACGTACGCTGTCTGGAGTGCGGCAACGAGAGCTGGAGAAACGACACCTACCTGGATATCCCTCTCGTCATCCGACCGTTTGGAGCCAGCCAGGTTTACGGCAGTGTGGTGCGTCAACGGCTTGTGTCTCTCTGCTTTGTGTCTCTCTGCCTTGTGTAACCTCTTTTCCCCCCATTCCAAGCAACCCTAAACCTGGGTTGGGCCGTACTTCTCTGCATATCTTTTATTTTTTAAATGACTCTTTTTTTTTTTTCAAAGCTAGCTTGAAACTCTGTGCAACAATAAGGGGTGCGTTATCTGTATTTGCCATCACAGGAAGAGGCTTTGCAGGCATTTGTCCAACCAGAAACCCTGGATGGGGCCAACCAGTACTTCTGCGAGCGATGCAAGAAAAAATGTGATGCCCGTAAGGTGAGAATACCAAAAAGAAAAAACCGAGACGGAGCAAAGGTGCTGATCAAAGCTAGTGAATCGTTGTTGTACCGTGTTTGTAATCAATGCTCTCCCCCTATCAGGGACTGAGGTTTTTGCACTTCCCGTACCTGCTGACACTACAGCTCAAGCGCTTTGACTTTGATTACACCACTATGCATCGGATCAAACTCAACGACCGAATGACCTTCCCAGATGAGCTGGATATGAGTCCTTTCATGGATGTAGAAGACGAGGTGAGTGCATGGCCATCACTTGATTATATATTTTTTAGTGACTAAATTAATTAGAATCATTGTTTGTTTTTATTTTGCCCTGATTGGTTTCTGCAAATGCTTTTCTCTGTAGAAGTCACCGCAGACAGAAAGCTGCACGGACAGTGGAGCAGAAAATGAAGGCAGTTGCCACAGCGACCAGATGAGTAATGACTTCGCCACAGACGACTGTGTTGATGAAGGCATCTGCTTAGACAGCACGGGCAGCGCCGAGCGAGGCTTGAAGCCGAAGGTAGCTGAAACAGCGGTAATATTTGCTTAAGACTTAAAGGCCCACACTGTCTGAGTGGTTAAACCATCGCAACACTCTCTGATCTGGCTTTACTAAAACATCTGTTCACAATGGTGTTACGTAATGTGTTGAAGAGCCTTTAGAGCCATGTGCATGCCATCACCCGAATGTTAACAATGCTTTGTCCTTCAGAAGTTCTAGTTTGTAAAAGGTTTGTGTAGAGGAAGCAGTGAATCGTACACCACACAACAATATCTTGTATCGATGACCAAAGTGCTGCTGCTATAGTTTACATTTGTGGCGAGGCGCGCCTATGCTCAATGCTGTTTTAGTAAAGCCAGGAGGGACTGTTATAAGGGTTTTCCCACCCAGAGATTGAGTTGAGGTTTTTAATTACTATTGTGGTTGTGATCTGCGTTACAATCTGTTTCCTCTGTACTGTCTGCAGAATTCGCTGACTTTTGAGCTCTTCTCTGTGATGGTGCACTCGGGGAGTGCTGCAGGGGGCCACTACTACGCCTGTATCAAATCCTTCACTGATGGCCAGTGGTACAGTTTCAACGACCAGCATGTTAGCAAGGTAAGCGTCACCAAAAGGTCTTCCTCAACCAACACTATTGAATGATGAGACTTAACGATTCTCAAGGCTCAACTGTGGAAAGCCAACCGTGTTTGTGTGTTTGTGTGTGTGTGTGTAGATCTCCCTAGAAGACATCAGGAAGACATACGGAGGGTCGACAGGAAGCAGAGGCTATTATTCCAGTGCCTTCGCCAGGTCAGTTGGCGTGCATATCTCAGTTGGTGCTGGTTGATGAGATTTACTGGGTACAGTAACTTCCTAACATTTAACTACGTAGCCTGTGGTTTTGAACCACGGGTCTGCACCCCCTGGGGTAACCCAAGGGGATTGGCAGTTATTTTTGGAGATGTTTCATGGTTGCCTTAATTGCATAATGTATGTACAGCTCAGTCATATTCATTATCCCTGCTGGTATGTGATTTTATATATGTAAATACTAGGGGTGTAACGGTACACGTATTTGTACCGTCACGGTACAGGCACTTCGGCGCGGTTACAGAGGTATACCGCGGTACGTAAATGTGGCGTACATGATTCATACAAATCATAAAAGCCTCTCCCTGTGTCATTGTGCGTGTATCCGAGGTGCGTGCGTGCGTGGGGGGTTCTTGATTGAGCGATTGTCGAATATTATTAGACTACTCAGCGAATATCGAATATTATTTTTGCCAGAGATGCACATCCCTAGCACACGCATTTGAAAAGGCACCGTCCAGGTGTTACCATCACTGTTGCTGTGGAAAAAAAACGACCCCTGTCTGGGAATTCAGAAATGCAAATGCCATAACCAAGTTTAAACAGCAGCAAATTCATTGCTGCTGATCTACGGCCATTCTCCGTTGTTGATAAACAAGCAGTTTTTTTTTTAATTTTCCCCTTAACTATACGTACCGAACCGTGACTTATGTGTACCGTTACACACCTAGTAAATACTGGTAATTGACCGGGTATTGTTGATTTTTTAAGGGAGCGATTGTACCAATCATGCTGACTCTTTATAGGCCTTGCACACATAATCAGTTAATTATGCAAAAAGGTTAAAAAAGACCCTGACATTATTCAGTAATTCAACTATAAATGTAGTTAATATTGATGCTTTCTCTCTCCCCCCCCCCTTTCCAACAGCTCTACGAATGCCTATATGCTGATTTATAGGTTGAAAGATCCTTCAAGAAACACAAGTAAGGGATTTGGTCTTAAATTGAGGCTCCACTGACCTTGGCAATATGGTGTCACAATCAACTCTTGTTGACTCATCTGGTTATCAAATAACCAGTATGATTGGAGTCATTCAATTATATCCACCTCTGGCAAGTTATTGGCTTCAGCCCGTTGGACGCAACCTCATTACATTAGTACATCAACAACACCACAATAGACATCATTGTAATGTAAATTCAAGGGCTGTTTGTTAGCCTGCGTTCTGCTCTCTGAATCTGTGTATGGTGTCTGTCACTGCTCTGCGATCCACAGAGTATTTAGATCCGGAAGACTTCCCTGAGCATATTAAGTATTTGGTCCAGAAGGAGAAGGAGTCCGAGGAGCAGGAGAAGCGACAGAGGGAGATTGAACGCAACACATGCAAGGTAGCCACAGGGTTCTGTGTTATGGCCTGGGTTCCAATTCAGTCTGTTCTGTTTCATACTTTTTTTAAAAAGAATTGAAAGGTTTAAGGGATCATTTAAATGTTAAATGTTTTTTCTTGTACGCACTTTCTTTCTCAGATTAAACTCTTCTGTCTGCATCCTGGGAAGATGATGACCATGATTGAGAACAAGCTGGAAGTGCACAAGGATAAGACCCTCAGGGAGGCAACACAGATGGCCTACAAGGTAGGCTACGGCTAATGCAAGGCGGGTAGCTTGTGCCGTTTGTTCATTAAAGCAAACGAGTGACGCAACAAAAGATGAGTTATAAAGGGAATACTTTCCCGTTGGTTTATAGGACTTTGGATCAGAAACACCTCTGATGTCAAGATAAGCATGTGGTTTGATCCCGGTGTTTTATAGGACTTAAAGATCAGAGATCATTCTGCTCTAAAGTCAAGATAAGCAGGTGGTCATGTGCTCGTATTGTTTCGTCCCGTAGCTGCTGGAGCTAGAGGGAGTGGTTCCTCTGGACTGTTGTCGCTTGGTGAAGTACGACGAGTTCCATGAGTATCTGGAGCTCTCGTATGAGGATGACGAGGACACGCCCATGGGCATGCTTCTGGGAGGAGTCAAGACCTCGTACATGTTTGACCTGCTGCTGGAGACGCGCAGGCCAGAGCAGGTGTTTCAGCCGTACAGACCTGGAGGTCAGTAGGACGCTAGACTATGTAGACCACTTTAAAACCTTGGCAATTAACATTTTCAGAGTGAGATGTTTAACTGTATGGCTATATGTTCTTTTTGCGCTAATCAAGATTCTTTATAGCAGATTACATTATAATGATCATGAACTTGGTTTTGCAAACTGTCTGCAGTTTACTGGATGCAACAAGTGTACTTGTACTGTCATTTACTTGGGCATTCATCATTCCAATGTGTGTCGTTTCCTGGGTGGTGTGTGTGTGTCTGCAGAGGTGATGGTGAAGGTTCACGTCGTGGATCTGAAGAACGACACTATCGTTCCTCCCATCAGTGTCAGGGCTTTCCTGAACCAGAGCATTGCGGAGTTCAAGCAGCTCATCGCACAGGTAGCCGCTTTGTTTCCCTTGTCCCAGTAAGTCTTGGAGTAAGTCTTTGCAAATGGCAAGTTATATCCGAAAGAATGTGTGCACCTACGGGACCTCGGTTTTAAGATTGTGTGCACCATCACAGCCTGAGAGCGAACAGTGGGGGCTTTGTGTGTGACTATCTTTGGTGTGTGCTGGTGTCATGCGTTCCCCAGGCCACGGGGCTCTGTGCAGAGACCATGCGTGTGGTGCTGGAACGCTGCTACAACGACCTCCGCCTCCTCTTTGTTCCAAACAAGACACTGAAAGCCGAAGGCTTCTTCAGAAGCAACAAGGTGCGGTTGCCCACACATTCTTTTTTTTTTTTTTTTTTTTTAAACCAACAGTTTTGCATTTAATTTGTCTTACTTTGCCAATACACTCACTCCATCCTTTCTCGCTGTGATTGCTCCTCAGATTTTCGTCGAGAGCTCGGATTCACCAGACCAACAGCTCCCATTCACTGACTCTCACTTGTGGAAATTGCTGGATCGACATGGTAACACGATTCGCCTGATGGTACTGCTTCCGGAGCAGTTGCCTGGTACCCTGACCAACAGGACTGCCGGCCAGAAAGCAGCCGGTGGCTCGGATGGCTCCTTTGAGGGCTCAAAGGCCACCAGGAAGCCTGTCGAGGCGATCCTGGAGGAGAGCACAGAGAAGCTCAAGAGCCTCTCCTACCAGCAGCAGCAGCAGCAGGGCTCTAGCAACAGCGACAGCCAGAAGAGCTCAGACACTAGCGACTTCGAGCACATCGAGTCCCCCACTCAAGAGCTGGACTCTGCCTCCTCCGCGTCGGCTGCAGCAGACAACCGCGAGCTGGAGGACCGGATCCAGGCTGCGGCCGCGGGGGGCAGTGCCGGCCCCGCCTCGGACCCCGACAACCAGTTTGCCGGCGAGGAGCGCTCCGACTCGGAGGTGCACAACGACCGCAGCACCAGCTCGGTGGACAGTGACATCCTGAGCTCCAGCCACAGCAGCGACACGCTGTGCAACGCCGACAGCGGGCCCATCCAGCTGGCCAACGGGCTGGACTCGCACAGCATCACCAGCAGCCGCCGCTCCAAGGCCCACGAGGGCAAGAAGGAGACCTGGGACACGGCGGAGGAGGACTCCGGCACGGACAGCGAGTACGACGACAACGGCAAAAGCAAAGCGAGCAGCGCGCCGTTCATGTACTTCAGGGTGTCCGAGCCGCGCACCCAGGGCGAGGCCTCCGGAGACGCTCAGAAATGTACATGCTACTTTCTTCTTTTCTTTTTTTATGTTTTTAAATATTTATGAAATGTTTGTGGATAAGGAAAGATTACAACAATGGAGGTGATTTACCAAAGACCTGCATTTGAGAACCAAAGTGGAAAGCTGCTTGTGGTGTTTTATCACATTTAATGCAGCGGTGTATGGGATGCTTTTAAAGTGCCACTGGGCCTTTTCACCGTTGTTAGTTTGATCAGAGAAGCTTATGTATATAATAATATTTTTAAGTGAATTGGTGGTCATCACTGCTAATCTGTGTCCCACAGGTATAATCATCCATGTGGATAAGCGGATAACGCTGGCAGCCTTCAAGCAGAACATGGAGCCCTTCGTAGGAGTGGGCTCCAGCCAGTTCAAGGTGTTCCGCGTGTACGCCAACAACCAAGAGTTTGAGAGCGTACGGCTTAACGAAACCCTCTCCTCCTTCTCCGACGATAATAAGGTCTGTGTTCTTGGAGTCAACCCTGTGTCACATTGCGTTTGTCTTTTAAACTCGTCTGAGGGTACAGACTCTGATAATGATGAGGGGCGTGGATTTTACACATTGCAGATAACAATCCGACTAGGAAGAGCGCTGAAGAAAGGGGAGTACAGGGTGAAGGTGTACCAACTACTGGTGAACGAAGCAGAGGTATGCAATTCTTGAATTATTATTTTTTATTTGGACCTATCAACAATACTTTCTGCTTACTTTTTCTTCTTTATTTTTATATCCCCAGCCCTGTAAATTTCTTGTGGATACAGTGTTTGCAAAAGGCATGACTGTGAGGCAGTCTAAAGAAGAACTGCTTCCACAAGTAAAAGAACAGTGTAAGCTTGATCTCAGCATTGACAGGTGAGCTTGTTTTGGTGTACCCACTATCGCAAACTGTATACGAAGCCTTTTGAATTCTGCTACTGTAATTCATTTTCTGGCATTAAATGCACTGTGTACATTTGTTTGTATGACCAGGTTCCGACTCAGGAAGAAGACCTGGAAGAACCCAGGAACAGTGTTCCTGGACTACCATGTCTATGAGGAAGACATCAACATCTCCTCCAACTGGGAGGTCTTTCTGGAGGTCCTCGATCGGTAAGAACACGCTTCATATGCAGATATGCACATTATCTCGCTTCTTTCATAAATCAACCTAATTGAGTATCCCCCCCCCATCACTGCTGTTGAACCATGGTCATCCTGCTCCGCTCCACCAGAACCAGAGAAGATGAAGTCCATGTCCCAGCTGGCTGTGCTCACCAGGCGCTGGAGCCCCACCCTTATGAAGCTGGAGGCCTTCCGGGAGGTGGTTCTGGAGAGCAGCAGCGTGGAAGAGCTCAAGGAAAAGGTGAGGCAGCCCCCTCTTCTGTGTACTTATTAGGGCTGCACGATTATTGCCAAAATGATTATCACGATTATTTCCCACGATTATTCATTGAAAGAAAATCTGTTGAATTTCTACCACCCCCTAGTGGTAGGAGCCACACACTGTGCTCAGCGGCAAATTGCCCCCCCCCCCCCTCCCTTTCAGGTTTCACGTCCCTGTGCGCAGGATGGACTCACGTAGTCGCAGACAGGTGTACAGGGTGCGCTTGGTTTGCTTTGCAGCGGAGGTAGAGCGTATACTGCATGGGCGGAGCTCGTTTCTTTTTTTGGTTTTCTTTTTTTTTTGCGAATGCATTACTTAAAAAATATATCGCGAAAATATCGTGAGAACACTACGTTTCATCGTGGGACGCCAATATCGCCATGGCTCTCTTCTCACTATATGTAAGGCATCCTTTATAATCAACTTCAAGCGTTGTCATTTTGCCTGGGTAAACTGGAGGCAGGATGTGTTGGTAGTGTGGGAGTTAAAAGGCTGATCTTGAAACACTCTCTTCCTGTGTCTTTGCAGCTCTGTGAAATAAGTGGAATACCGCTTGAGAACCTGGAGTTTGCAAAGGTACGTGACAATGGGTCTCTAAGGAGGACAGGCTTGAATTCACACTTGTTTTGTACGCTTCTTCCTGTTGGCAAGCTGATGAAAGCATTCATGTCTCGTGTTGTGCAGGGGAGAGGAACATTTCCTTGTGATATCTCAGTGTTGGAGATTCATCAGGATCTGGATTGGAACCCGAAGGTGTCTACTCTCAACGTTTGGCCTCTGTACATCTGCGACGACGGAGCTGTGGTCTTCTACAGGTACACTTACAGTGTTTCTCACCTCAACGGGTTTCTCATGTCACAAAGCCGTTTGAAGCATAGAAGTACAATATCCGTTTTTTTCTTCTGGTGTTGGGATGAGTTACATGCTGTATGTCGAAAATATACCAACCACATTTAAAGCATTGTTGTATAATAATGCATTACAATAAAAAAACACGACACATTACAAATTATCGTTAGATAATAGTATCATTGCCATCACAAATAATTTCCCTTTTCTTTGAATGAAACCGTAAGAAATGGACTCACAACTCCGTCCACAAATCAGAAACATGTACAAATGATATGCCCTATAGGGATAGCACTGAGGAACTGATGGACATGTCCGAGGACGAGCGCAGTGCGCTCATCAAGAAGGAGAGCAGCCGCCTGCTGAAGACCGGACACCGGGTCAGCTACTCTCCACGCAAAGAAAAGGCCCTCAAGATCTACCTGGACGGGGGGCCTGCTAAAGACTCATCACAGGACTGAGACGCACACCCCTGCTGCTGTTTTGGATTCTCTTCTTGCTACAGTGTAGTTGTCCGGGGACACTGGGGTGTCCGAATGGGTGTTTTCAACTTCAAAGCAGTGCTGTGCAGTAAAACCCGTGGTCACTCTCTCCAACAGGGTAGAGATTGGCTCAGAAGTCCCATCTGTGCACTATAGTGTAATGTACTGTAAAGTTTTAAAGGGAAGTACAGAAGCTATGAAATTTAAAGATGAACATGGTTTAGACGACTCCATTGAATAAGGCCACAGATACACACTGCACGGATTGAACTGTGAAACAGGAGAGTATGAAATCACTGTCTCCATGTGTCCTTTAAAGAAAGCCCTTCTTGTAACCTCTGAGTGTTTTGCTTATTAATTTTGTCGTTAGATTCATTGGAAACCATCATGTCGTCCGTGAGTTTAGCGTTATTCTATCGTCGCGGCACTCCTTTGCTATAGAAGATTTAGGTCTACCTTACCATCTCCTTACGACGATGGAACCACCCATATGTGCAAGAAAGCTTCAACATGTATCCTTAATGAACTTTTTGAAACGTCCCATTTATTGTTTGCACTTATTTTTGCAATTTTAAATTCCAAAATTTGGTGGTACAAAGCTTTTTCGAATTTGGAGGGTTATTTCATCAGCAGAGTTTTCCTTTATATCCTTTTCTATATTATAATCCGTTACATAGGCTATTGGTTCGTCACATCATCACCTGGAACAGTGAAGCAAAGCCAAGCAGGCTATGTTAAGAATCCTTTTTGTTTTGTAAATTATTGATTTGCTGCAGACCTAATGCTCCGATCGGGTTCTGCGGAAGAACTCTGGCACACCTCATCCCTATTTAACCTCCTTTTTTTTTTTTTGCTGGCGACGTTGAGTTGGTCGTTTCCTGTGTGTTGCGTGTGAACGCAATGCGTACCTTCTAGTGGGAGCACTGGCGTGGGCGCACGGGCCGATCGGGTTCTGCGGAAGAACTCTGGCACACCTCATCCCTATTTAACCTCCTTTTTTTTTTTTGCTGGCGACGTTGAGTTGGTCGTTTCCTGTGTGTTGCGTGTGAACGCAATGCGTACCTTCTAGTGGGAGCACTGGCGTGGGCGCACGGGTCGTTAAAATCTGCAGGGCAAGGTTGTTTTCTGATGAGACAGAATCACGTTTTGGCGCTTCTACTGGCTGCTGCTTGATAGTCCTGACTCCCAGGGGTATAGAGTCTGCTGAACTTGCTATACATTTTGGGCGTCACCCAGCCGCGCTAAACCAAGTCCTTCAGCACTGCTGGCCTTCTGGTGCTGCCCACCAGCTGTTCACTGTAGAAATGCCAATATCTGATTTTTTTTTTTTTTTTTTTTTTTTAATTTGTATTTCTTTAAGAATTAAAATCCTGTGTGAACATAGTATCAGATTTTAGAGTTGAATAAAATAATTTTTTCATAATTGGGAGTTTTCTAGCAATTTATATCGAACATAATTTCAAAAGAAATGATGCGAAAACCAAATGTTTTTTCAATATTTATTAAGCAAGAGTTGTACAATGTACAAATAATGCTGATTAGAACAAATTGATTTAGTGTACATTTCACCACGACTGAAGGCCATAGTTATTTTCTGCATAGCTCTTGTGTCTTACTCCTGATTTGATGCAATCAGGCACTGACATAAGGCCTATACATGGTGTGGACAGCCAGAAAGACAAGTGCAAATAAGCTTTTATAAAGTGTTTGCGGTGGTGGGTGGTAGTGGCTGATGTGCATTGAGTTATAGGGTCTCACAAGGTCTAACAAGCCTGCAATATCATTGTAATAAGGTAGCAATAGGTACCCAGTACATCCTGGAACTGAATGTTGAGCCAAAGCCTTGAACAGCCGCAACTGCATGCTACAATTGGTCTAGCAGTGAATATGGTCAAGCCTTGGGGCTGAACATCCGTGTTAGGAGCCAGCCTGTAATAACTTGGAGGTGTAACGTTTTGAGTGCCTTATTCTTGGGATATGTAATTGATTTGATTTTCTCAATGAGTAATGTTCGCAGTGTCCCCAGATTTTGCAAGCATCTGAACTGCTCAATGATATCTAATTTAATCCTCAGGAAAAAATAGTCTAGACGATGTAGTCGATCTCTGAGTAAAGAGTGTCAGCCAGGTCTTCTTCGCTAGATTTCGGTCCCTGAAGACACAGGGAGCCGCGTCTGTCAACCAAGACACAATGCAGATTTAAAGCCAATACTTCCTATAGGTACACTGTACCTGTTTGGTGTATCTTCTGACCACTGCGTGGTCATTAATTACCCAGACTTACCCGAGGGGCTGGCAGTGCAGATCTCCTACACAGGGGCAGTGCTCCAGTGGTCCTTCTCCCTTCCCGTCTATGGACATCCTTTCCGTCAGGTGGTTTGAGGGACCTAAGCAGCGCTCACGCTCAATGGGCTTGGCTGAGCAGACTGGAAATAGCAGAGCTGGGCCCCCCCGAACACCACAGTAAACAAACGCAAAGTCAGAATGGTTTCATTCAGCAGCAACCTTATTGCCAACCTATATTATCATCCAAATACATATATGCAAACATTGATGCTAATCAGTGTATTGAGTCATTGAAAGGGGAGAAGTAAAAGGTGCTGTAAGTTAAGAGTTACAATGTCAACTTTTTTTTGGGGGGGGAAATCCCCCCCCTATAAAATCTGCTCCTTCCATAAGATCCCCTGCCAGTGAGAAGAGTTGTATTGTGTGCTGGAGCCATGGTAACGCAGTGCATGTAAATGTGGTTCACAGGCAAGATGGATTCTCAGAACCAATCGGGGAAGAGACGCACTAATTGGTTAGAAATGAGGAGGGAATGACCAAAAATCAAAAGAGTATCATACATAGACAGATGCGCAGTCAAACTACAACAGATATTCTCACAGAGCATGTTCTATCACTAATAGCTGATGGGTGGCTATTGCATTTGTAAAAATTCACACTTGAATTATTACTCCTACAATGTACCTACAGCATTGTTCAAACCTACATTATAATCATGTCAAAGGCCTTCTACCTTTATGAACAGCACAGCAAAGATCTTCATTGCAGTCCCCCTGGTAATGACATATTCTGCCAGCCTCCCCTTTGGTAGCGTTGGGACTGCACTGTCCCCACACACACATGTGCCCATCGCAGCATTCCGCATCCTTGGTGCAGGGCTGCAACACATTACCATACACTCCATAAATGGAAATGCTTATGCAAAACACACAAATCACACTGCTGTGTTTGTATAAAGCAGATGCTGTCATTTTTTTTATTCGGCAACACTCAACAATTTCAACGTGTATGTCTCATAGCAGAGACACCAGTTCCAACTTAACCTTGACATGTGTTGCCTGCAACACTGAGACCCCTGACGATGGATGCCACTCCAATTACACTGGTGAAAACACTGCAATGCAGTCCATTATGAAATATAATCGGTGTGTGATTTAGTATATACTGTATGTGAGTGTTTTTGTGTGTGTGTTGTACCTACCACATCAAGAGCTTTGCAAGGGAGACACTTTGAGTTTTGGGTATCATAGAAACAGTACCTTCCCCTCTCACAGTCTTCAGCGATGATGCACTCCTACATAAGAAGGGTGAAGGAAACAACAAATGAGATGAAATGGATGGATCAATGTTAGCCAACTTTCTTTTTTTTATTTGATAAAATAATTTCAAGCAAATAAATTCTGTGGAATACAGTGAAAAGATTTGAAATTGTAGCATGTGATTTCAGAAAAACATTTAGGAAACTTTTTAGGAGATGTTATTTTCCAACCAATTAACCCGCTAATGACACAAATGTTCAGTCAAATGTGAACTTGGACATTTTATTCTTGAATGAATGGGGGATGAGCTTGTCATGTAAATCAGGCAAACTAACTGATCCATCTTCAATAAGGAGTTGACAAGGTAGACAAACAGATAGGCCTAAAGAAATACAATACGTGGATTGTATTGGAATTAATAGGCCTATGCGGTACTTGGAATACAATTACAGAACTGTTTGTAAATCACTCAACAAATTTCTGACTTTCAGTACGAGGTAATTTCACAGGCTGCATTAGAAGAACAATTAGGCGATACCTTATATTTTGCCTAAATGTATTCTAAACACAAGCCTTAATATAAACCTATAAATATAACTGAGAATCAAATATAGGCCTACCTTGCCGTTGGCCCGAACGACTTGGCTGTTAAAGTCTTCTTCTGTATCCCCGGTGGGAATATTATTGTCTAATATCTGCAAAGGGGATGGGATAGTGAGAAATAATGTGCATCATGCACATCATGTTGCATAGGCCTATTTGATCAGGCCTACTTACCTTGTCGAAAATGTGCACTGAATGATTGCCAACAACCACTTTTTCCGAGCCCGTTTCATTATAAACGTTTGATTGTATTTTCTGGTCATCCTGGTTAACCTAGAAAGAATACACTTTTTTTTTATCAATTATCAAAAAAAGGAAGGAAACTTTTTATGAACAGAATACATTCTCGTGATTGAGATCCCAAAGATGACCAAGGCCTATAACTTGCCAAATAAACTAGACTTGTCTGCATCCTTTACATACGCCTATATGAATTGCAACGTTGCTTGTCTGCTCACTTGATTAGATGCGTCTTCGAATTCCTCTCGCTTGTTCTCGGCAGGATACTCCGTGACTGTCTCGACAACATTGTTGTCCATCGATGTCTCGACATCAACATGATACGAATTATAATCCAGAATGTGATGAATACCGTTATTTTGTATCTCAGGGAGGATACAAACGACGGGTGTTATGGTAACACCCAAGAACCCTAGGGCTAACAACCGCAACATCATACCACTGCTGCAGCGGAGCAGTGTGGGTGTGGTGGTGCCGGTGGTGTTGGTGCTGTCCGAAGAGGTGCGCAAAGCTAACCCTAAAGCCATTAAATAAATGGGAATCGGCCTATATTTAACAATTTATATAGTCACGCCTTAGAGCTAATGCGCTATAACGTGGTGGCTCAACATCAGATCACAATTTAACCTAATGAACTTCCCAAATCAACTTAATCGGCTACACAACTCAAGAGAGCCACGCGCGAGTCCTGTCATCGCAACTGCGCTATCTGTTGAAAATGGGACAGTCCTACTTGCATGTATTTGCATCGTTGCTGCGTGGTTGCAGATTGACCAGAAGATGACGCTGTTTAACTTCGTATTTCTCATAGCCCTGAAACAATTGTTTAATGGCATTTACGGACAAACAGTAGAGGTTGCCCATAATCGTCCTGTACTATTGCCCGTTTACATATCCAAATGATTAAGGTTACACTAGATCACAAAAAAAAATGCATAATAGACATACCGAGATATATTTTTGGATTATGTATGCAATGTGCCCTTTTGTTCGCATGGGGGCAGTAGTGTGTCGAGGCTAGAAGTGCACGGTTAGTTTAGTCACGGCTCAACTTTTCTATTTGTGTGTGGAGCACTTTGCGCTCCGCCCTTGGCCAGTAGTGTGTAGTCTATGGTGGAGCTGCTTTCATTACACTGGGCGACTGGAACGAGCGGCCGCATTTTTCTCCGGATTCTGTGTTTCAAAAATAATTGGATGAGGGAAAAGTTCATATTTTTTCCTGTGAGATGAAGTAAGTGATTTATTCGTAAGAAGTGGTGTTTATTTTCCTATGGGTTAAAATGAGTGAATATTAACACCTGGTATCATCTTCGTTTTCTGAATTGGGCTGCTCTAAGGTTTCTTTCTGTGAGAGAACTGGCGGTTTCTGGACTTCAATTTCATTAAACATGATACTATTTCTTAAGAGGGAGAGCATTGTGTTGGGAAGTGTAACTCCGGGGTCTCTCTTTACGCATGGGATATGACCCAGCGGTTCTTGCGCTAACTGTTCAGCTGTTATCTGTTTATGCAACATAGTTTCGAGTCACAATCGATTTGGGCTTTAAAATACAAGTTACATTGTAGTAATTTGACACATAGGCCTACTTAAACATGCCATATATAAAATAAACTACTTTAAAATATCTTTAAAAGTTAATCAAATGCAGCCAATTTAAAAGTGTTTTCCTCATGCGGCTCCACCTGCTCAAGCCACCTGTAACCACAAGCAATAACAAGCCAGAAGAGATTTGAGAGATCACTTATAAAAAATGTCAGTGATAACGAAAAATGATATCGAGTGGGATTTCATGTTATGCTATTCAACTGAATCAGACTAGACTCTAAAACGAGGATTAAAGCCCACAGATCTCTCGACAGGTAGCATTTCTACCTTAAACTGCATCGGGAGTCCCCTGCAGCGACTAATTGTAAGAAATGGTTTTGATTCGTTCAGAGAAATATTTGGATAAAGCAACCGAGTCTTGCAACCGTGCAAATGTTTTCCAGCCGCCGTTGAATGAGTAAATGTTTCCTGGTTTGTTAAGAAAACACATTCGTCAGGCATGCTATAACGTTAAGCCTAAAATAATCTTCTGTCGGTGGCCTACGTGATGGATTCATTAAACACATGTGTTAATGCTGGACAAATAAAAAAAATGCAAGACTCTTATATTAACAGCATCTGGCTGACTAAAAGGAGAACCGTTGGCAGTATTTAAATGGCAGGATGTTCCTGCCTTCAACTGTATGGATGTCACTTGTATGTCACTTGTAAAAGTCAAACACAAGGTCAAAAGTATATTTGACTCTGAATTACCTTAATAATCGTAGATTATTAAAGATTTGGGAAACCCATGTATTTTAAAGCTTAAGCCAAAAGCCACTCTTGGGCAAAGCATGCCCAAGTCCCTGTCGACTTTTCATCTGAAGTTTGTAATTTGTGGTTTGTGCAGGTTTAACCTAAATGCTGTGTGCCTAGAAAAACAGCACTATTGGCACATTCTTTAGTATCCCCTTTTACTTCTGTAGCCAGATGCCCATGTCCACACAATGCTAATTATACTGCAGCATTTATTAGGCTTGTGTATGTATATATATTTGTGTCTATCTATTCTATTCATCTCTTGAGTGTAGGGAAGAGACAAACTGCTGTTTTCCAACAAAGCATTTCAGTCTTTCAAGAGATGAGCTGCAGTCGATGCGCTCTCTGTCGTTACAAATTTGTTTAAACCATGACAGTACTTTGGGTTGGACCTATATTTCTAGCTACATGTCACTTGCATGTGTGTGTAGCCATCGTAAAAGTTCTTGTGTTGCTGCTGGGGCAGAAATGATTTGACATGTAAACAAAGATAAATGCAGTACATCCTCAGCCGACTTCTCCACCATATTGTTCCCCTGGAATAGACATTTATGTAAATCCTGTTCTATGCACGCAGGCAGGTTGCAGCAGGGAACATCTAGCGCCCCTGGCTGTGGTGAACGCCTCCTCATGGTGTGCTAAAGACAGGGGAATGTAGTTAGGATTTTCCAACTTTCTTCACTGAAGTGGCTGAAGAAAAAGCCTGCACACTTGTAGGTTTGATCTAGTCAGGAACACACACACACACACACACACACACACACACACACACACACCACACACACACACACACACACAACACACACACACACACACACACACACACACACACACACACACACACACACACACACACACACACACACACACACTGCTTTGATGATTACATCACTGAATCAGGTCCCCCCCATTTGACATTGTGCTTGTCCGTAGGAGTAGCAGCCATGGGCTGATACAATAATGCTCAGTGAGTATAAAAATAACGTCTATTAGTTTACATAAGTAAACTGTGTCACAGAAGACAGTGAATTGGTCCTGTGATTGTTTGTTTGATGTGAATGTTGCCTAGGGCATATGGTGTCCCATCTACAGGACTGTGCTGTGTCATGTGCTGTGTTCTTCTTGAACATGAGACTGTTCTATTCTAAGCATGGCTTCTCCGAAAGTTGACTTACCACAGAGGAATAAATGTCTGGCATCAAAACACCTCCTGATAGAGACTGGAGAGTGTTAATGAATGGACCACTGATCAACTAATGGCGCTCGCTTGTTTATTTTGTCGCCGTTTGTTCCATGATTGTTTCCTACACTTGCCAACACCCTAAAAGGCTTGCCGTTCCTATCCTTGTTGTGGATTTGTTTTGATGGATCCATGTTACGTTGGATACATGCATTTCTTTGGTGGCTACGCACTTTTTTGGCATGAGATAATGGGCACATTCCTTTTGTTATTCTTCTGCATACCTTCATGAAAGAACGACAAAGTTTATGGTCATCCTCTTGGAAAGCTGGAGAAATATCTTAGCAATCTATTCTATACGTGTGATCCAGAAATGATTGCATTCTGTAGGAACAGATGAATCGTTTTCTGAACAGTCAACATCGATTAGTGGCCAGAAGCTTTCAGAACGCTGATCTTTATATTTGAATGAAACCTGACCCCCATAGAAGAGTTGATAGTGTGCTTTGAGTAGCCAGATTACATGTTGGGATGAACTAAGCATGACGTTGTTTGTTTGTTTTGTCCCTAGGATTTGACAAGATGTGTGTGTGTGTGTGTGTGTGTGTGTGTGTGTGTGTGTGTGTGTGTGTGTGTGTGTGTGTGTGTGTGTGTGTGTGTGTGTGTGTGTGTGTGTGTGTGTGTGTGTGTGTGTGTGTGTGTGTGTCAGTCCAGAGGAACATGCTGTTTTTGTGGGGCCTGCTTATCAGGGCAGAGGGTTCCTTCCTGGTTTTCTTTAGCACGGTCTGTAATTACTGTAGCTGGCCGGCCACAAACTTGCGTGTAGTTCCCAGCCGTCCCTGTGTTTCCCTTGAGCTTGTCAGTTTGCTATTGTTTTGCGATCGACTCGGGCAGTAATATGAAGTAAACAGCAAGTATAGAAGTGCAAAGCCACTGTTTCCTCTCAAATTTGCTTTTGCCCTGCTTAACTGTACTGTAATTAATACATATTCATTTTTATAATTTCTGCACATGAGACAATGTGTGTAATTATATGACAGATCATGTCCCCAAACACTTGCAAAGTTGTGTGTCTGTGTAGGCAGTGAATGTGACTCTTCTGTGCGTTTCATCCTCACTCATGTCAAATGTAATGGGTCCCTTAGCCCTGATATTGCTCCTCTTTTCTTTCTGGCAGAGGGTGAGAGAGGGGGGGGGGGGGGGGCGGTGCCAGTCATTCTGCATTCAGGATCATACAGAAAGTGAATGCAAACATCCCATATTTACACATGATGATGGCACTATAGTAGGAGGAGGCAAGCATTGTACAACTAAATAGACAAAGTGCCTGTATGCTCAATCTCCCATAACTACCGGTATTTGCTTCAATCAGAAAGCTTAAACTCATCACAAAGGCATAGGTCTGGTGGATGAAACCAGTGGATCAAACCAAGGCTGTTCATCTTTCAGATGATATAACTGGGGTGTGTGTGTGTGTGTGTGTGTGTGTGTGTGTGTGTGTGTGTGTGTGTGTGTGTGTGTGTGTGTGTGTGTGTGTGTGTGTGTGTGTGTGTGTGTGTGTGTGTGTGTGTGTGTGTGTGTGTGTGTGTGTGTGTGTGTGTTGTGTGCTCCCGCCTGTTGTCTTTCTATGTATTTGTACAGCCGCTTCTGTGATGCAGGGTTCTGTCTGCCCGCAGCCGATTTTCCACTCCGTCAGACCCGAGGTGGCGAGCTCATAATATTCTGTGCGAGACAATACAGTTAAAGTATTGAACTATTTTGCTTTAGGCTGATTGGCCTGAAGCATTGATGATTTTTTTATTCTTGCTATTTTAAACACCTATTCAAAGATTTTGGTTGTCGTTAGCATATCTTAATTTCAGCTAAACTGTAAAGCTCAAATATGAACGAGTCGACTGCAATATCCTTACCGGTAAGGTGGTTCCCTTCCCTACTTCCTAGAGAAACGACAAGAGTGGTAAATCGTTTGTTTGTACTTTTCGAGGCATCGATTTTTCACAGAAGAGTCCTGGTGATCTGTTCAACAGAATCTATCCCTACAATACAAGAGTTCAAACAAACACATCTGCTTCCAGTGACTGCAAGACAAAGCCTGTTAATCCCTGGGCGTTGTTCGTTACCTTCTCTACATGCAAATGGGCAATGCTGCACCTTAACACAGATGTTTGGGGAAATAAGGAATGAAATAATGGACTGGATTCGGCTCACTGGAACAATAGAAGGGATCTGTGATTGGTGTTTTTGGCGGTTTTGGACAATGGAAGTGTATGAAACTAAAGTTAAACACAATTTTCCAGACTGCAACACAAGGAATATTTCTATTTGTAAGCAGGAAATAATTGTTATTGTTTCCTTGGCAATGTTAAATGAGGGGACAAAAATCTATTCTGGCCTTCAACTAAAAATGAGACTAGTGTTCAGAAGTTGTACTCTTATTTCTTGACGTTCATTGTTAAATGTACAACACTGACCCCAGAACATTTGTATCAAGTGGGATTTGTATTTGATGCAGATGATGAGATAATGAGATAATAAGATTAAATCTGTGGCGTGCGCTATAACCTTGAATGAACCGCACCCAATGATACATGCCACACACAACAATTCGTCCTATCCTATCACAGTCTCCGGCCCTATAGACACAAACACCTGTATCACACACATCTTTCCTATATTTAACCCAACCTAGTTAGCAATCACACCAATGCTCTTTCACAAACACTTCAACCCAAAAAAGCAGGGGCGTGGTCACACAAAACCACTGAATAGCCGGTTGAGTGGAAAGCAGTCCGGGGACTTCATGGGTGTTGGGCTCACAGCTCAGGGCTGCTGATGGAGCAGTTCAGAGTTATTCCAGCCACGTGGCGCTGGAATGTGGGCTCATAGAGTCTGGGCAGTGGACTGTCTCCAAGCAAATGCTTTTACCTCGACCCGTGCAGGAGTATTGCTCTCATGCTGGGGTACCGGCAGTATATGATGACTGCCGCTGAGTGAGGGAGGCTAAGTGCCTGGATGATGTCTACCGAGGGTTCTGCTATCACCATGGCTATTTGGCAGGGCATGATACTAATGTTATCCACCGTCTTTGATGTCATGATGTCATGTGATGCTATCCTTTACAGGCTAACATGGTGCCAATGGCATGAAGCTATCAGGCCTATATGTCAGTTTAGTAGGGAAACCTACATCTGGTAGGTTTGTAAGAAATGGTTTTGATTCGTTCAGAGAAATATTTGGAGGGGTTGGGTCAGTATCCACCACAGAATGGGCTAAATAACGACTCAAAACCATTTTTCATTTTTCAAAAATTCTCAAAACTACAGGTACTCACAACTAATATAGTGTGGATACCAGCTCGGGAGCAGTAGTTGAACTACGAGAACCATATTGTAAGGAAATGACTTGATCACAGCTGATCTCTAAGCAGTTGGCGAAACCTGTGCAACAAGGCCTGTCCCTCACTTCCCGTCCCTCACTTCCCCTGTACATTAGAATATCAAAGTCCCCTCTGCCTCACTGTAGCCAGGGACTCTGCTCTATAGGGAAAAAAAGGCAAATTTAGAGGTACAAAGAAACTGAAATTCCACTGTAGGCTTCCATCCAGCCTACAGCACTACCTAAGGCTGTATTGACGTTGAAGTCCTGGAGTGTTAACATGAACCCCCACTCGCTTGATGGCTGATTTGAGTAAACCCTGGGTTACTTCAAAGATGGTGTACCAGTGCTATTAAAGGGGTGCTATTAGGCCACCAGGTGTGAGTGTGATAAGCCATTACAAATGGGAATGTAAATCTAGATGATGGATATATTGGAAAAGATTGCTACAGCCCACTGGGTAGGCTGGTAGACTGTTCTATGCAGCATACATCTAGATCGACGCTCCCAAAAAATACAGGGTAAAGTTTGATTTTCAAACGGCTTGTAATAACACTGGCATAATATCACCCCTTTTAAACATGTTGTCACACCATGTCAATCCTCAACCAATACAAGTGTGAACTTTGATTTACTAAATGGAATAGAACTCTTTTTTGTTACGGATTAACCCATACCCTAACCCTAAATATTGGAAACGAATCATCCACAATTTCAACTGCTGAAGATATACTTGGTAATATATATTTTTTAGATTTAAGACCTTGAATATTGAATGTCATTATCTATCATAATTACATGGAAAAGGGGGAAGATCTCCTTCCTGTCAGCCAATGCTGAAGATTTTCCATAAGCTATAACTGCCAATCATGAGTTTAATTGTTAAATTCCTCTTGCAGACGGACCAGCCTGTGGGTTTAACAGCGGGGTCACCACCAACGAGGAAAGCAGAACGTCTATGCCGGAGAGTTCAGCGACCCCCAACACGACTACAATGGGAGACATGACGGCAGATCCGAAGGATCTGGTCATGAAGCTGTTTGAGAACTTTGCGCAGGCGCCGGCCTGTAAGTGCACACTGCAGGCCTTCAACGTCATGTGCACTCAACTGGGGCTGGACCCCTTGGAGCACACCACCTTCTACAGCAGTCTGAAGGACAAGATGACCACGTGGAAAGCCAAAGCACTTTGGAGCAAGCTGGACAAGAGGTTCGCACACAAGGAGTACAAGAAGGGACAAGCGTGTGTGGGCACCAAGGTAATGTATTGTTGTCGTTGATGTTGTTCTTTTAACTACACAATCTAAAGAGTCACATGAATACTGTTTCTTGACCTGGATACTGGGAAGTCTATTTACGACTGATGGACTTTCCTTTGCTTAATAGTTTTCTGTTATTGTGCAGCGTTTGGATATGGCAATATCAAATAACCATTACAATGATGGCTCGTACATTGACATCATTCATTTAGCAGTCAATTCTATCCGAAGCGACTTATAATTTAGGTTGAGAATAGCAATCCAAAAGCAATCCAAACTATCAAAAACTATTTTAGTAGGTGCCAAAAAAGCTATTGTGATGTACAACCTGGTTTGAAGGTTGTAGGTTTAAGTTAAACATTTTTTTAAATACTTTTCGACATACAATTTGGAGCACTTCTGTGTTCACTTCTGTGTTCCTGTCAGGTGACATCACTGCAATTCGACAGCTTTACTCAAGTGTTATTAATTTGTCCTGGTTCGTCTGGCTGACGTCTTTTTATAGTTGCCAAATAAAGGGGGTGGATTCGGGCCCAGATTGTTATAAAAGTGCATCTTAAATGCCCCAGAGTTTGCTGTGCTTTTACGAGATGTGTTAATTCACACCAAAGTTGCAGTTAAACTTTTGTAGGCAAAGTGATTTTACATCATGTGGCCCAGGCACAAAACCTTACAAATTTGGCATTTTACTGATTCTTAAAAAGTAAAATCCAGTAAGTTACTTAATAAAGTAGCACCTCACAGTAAATAATATACCAGATGAACATTGCAGACCGTGGGCTCTGTGTTGTTTGGCTTCTTTTGTTCATTTGTGAGGTGTTTCCAAAAGGTAGATTTGCTCACTTTTGTGGGTTGTGCCAACAGTCCAATTTTCTCCCAATCACGCAGCCGGTGCTGAATGATTTCATGATGGAACATCTGCCAGTACACTTTCTTTGACAATCATTGGGTGATGACGTGTCATGATTTAGTGAGGCTGGTTTTTATCTGAGAGGATGTGATGTTACTCACCAACCAGCCTCACCAACCAATTCCTCTCGTGGCCGCAATCTGAACAGGGTGTGATGATGATGTCACCTGTGGACAACTACACCAGGTGCTCCAGGCTTGTCAGTGTTCTGTTTTATTGTTGTGCACCTGGTCACAAGTCTTTTTGTATCACTGAATGATTCAGATTGCGGTCAGACCCTGGTTTCAATGATAATGCTTTGGCACCATTGTTTTTAAATGTAACATTGCCCCTCTTTTACCCTCGAAGGACAGACAGATGGTGTTTAAGAGCGTTCATATAGACGTGTCATGGGCACTTTTATTCTGTAAAGTGTGTTGCTTCTTTATGTTTCGTGAGTGTGTGCAAGGGCATACTTTGGGATCTTAACGAAATTCATAATCCACATTATCATGCCAGAGATGAAGAAGAAGAACGTTTATATTTGCAATGTAGGGGTACCATTCTGGTTGATGATCTTATCTCAAATGGTTACAGAGGCCTTTGGAGTGAGTGTTGCTTGACTCAGTCTGCCAGTCGTTGGTTCTTGCTGGTGAGGCAATATGGCAAGTAGCATCAAAGGCGCAACGTTTGTGCATTGTGCTTCAAAAAGTGATGTGACTGTAAGAAGAACCTACTACTACTTTGACAGTCCATGGTGTTGGGCAATGGGTGTGATCTGTTGCTAAATGCCCCCCCCCCAGTGAAGTAATCATAATCAAAGAATAAAGAGATAGTGGGTGTGGATTTGGGTGTCTGTGCTCAGCAGTGGAGTAACTCTCCCTGCGGAAGCCCACATATGTGTAATCATAACAAACAGCTCATTTCTGGTAGCGGTACGGAGGGAGATAAGAGAGGAGAACGCAGAGCTGGGATGAACTCCCACAGTGGAAGATTTGTGGACTGTGCAGTCTCCTTTGAGGGTGATGCGTTTCCTCGGCAATCATCCTTTCCTTCCACCAGGAAAAAAAAAACGACATCTATCAGATTGAGCAAGCCGAGTGCAGCCTACGTGTATCACACCCCCGTCGAAAGAATGACGAGCGCCGTGTTCCTCATGCCGACGGCCACAGGCTAGTGAGGTCATGTTTTCCCCAAGCGGTTGCATCCTGTTACTCACCAAGTTACCATCGGGTACTTGCTGCAGGCCAATCCAGCCCTGTGATGGTTTTTCTCTCCTTTCTAAACCCATTTATAATCTGATGCACTAGGGAGCCCTCACTGCAGTATTCCGGCAAGCTTACTGTCATGTTTGTTTAGAACCAGCAGGATCCTTTTGAAGAGCTCACGCAGTGAGGGTGTTTTCTAGGGAAAAATATGTTCTCCTGTGAGAGAGGCCCCAAACAGGTGTTAGGAAACGCTGACTTTCCACCAATCTCGTCGGAGGCGGGTTCTCCTCATACTGGACTCTGCTGATGGACACGGGAGGAAATGAGGGTCCCTGGTGGAACGTGTGGCCAGTGCCTCTCCTTCCTTTACTGGATGGAGGAAGGGGTCGACTTGGTCCACCCTCAGCTCTTCCAGGGTTCTGGAAATGGGGGTGTTAGAGATACGAGTCAAAGTGATGAAAACAGTTCCCCCCGGGGCAGGTTAAAAGACAATTTGAAGCACGGATTTGTTTAAGGGCTATGGGAACAGGAAACCACCATGTGGAGTTTGGCTCAGCATGGGCTGCTTTCTGACTCAGGGATGACTTGGATCCGGGCAAGGCATCAAAAGATTTCAGCCGCAGGCATGAACTGACGCCTAGACACACACAGACAGACATGAACACACAAATAAGGAGACTTGGGGCCAGTGCCGGAGTGAATCATGCATTCTCAGACAAGTTGTGTAACCATTCCAAGACGACTGAATGAATAAAATACATCACTTTTCATGTACACACATGATACAAATAATAGTATTTTGCCACACGCTTTCCAAGTTACCCGGTTAATATGGGACTTAAATTGCATTGAGGCACAAAGTCCACGTTGCACTGGGTTAACGGAAGCAATTCACATCTCATGATAATTTACAAAGGCATGTTATTTGTTTCTAGCAAATATGTTACTCATAAACCTGCTCTTGTACTCTTGCACTCTTGTATCAAACTGGTTGCTCAAAACTCTTTATCAACATGCTGCATGAACGGGCATGTTGGGTACAAAGAACATTTTGCCAAGTTGATCCCAATTCAAATGTTTCATAATTCCTGCAGATGCGATGGGTTTGGATCTGCACAACAAGCTTGTATAATGTGTTATCTTGTGCTGTAAACAACCCTACCACTGGTATATACTTGCTCCAGGCACCCTTATCCCGAATGCTTCGTGAACTCCTTATGCCTTATTCAAGTCGGGTCAACTTTACTCATAGCCCTTACTCACAGTTACAGTCCCAAAGGGCTTCAAGGGCCACCAGGAAAAAAAGCTGTAATGATCAAGGCAGAAACCTTGAAGATTTGCAGAGTGAGGGAACCCTCCTTCCAGGGAGGGTTAGGAGAGCATGGGGTACCATGAAGGGCAGACATAATGGGAGCATAACAAGCAAAGTGATATAATACAAATTAGGTTGTTAGAAAACAGGAGATGATTACTGTCCATGTAGTAGTTTGGAGATGGTAGCTGGTATCCGTCAGGTGAGGTGGCCAGGCGTCCAGTCGTCCAGTCGTGATGGTCTTAGCGGTGGTTTACTTCTGGCATTGTGAGACAATCCAGATATTGATGTTTGCATTTCACAATGAGTATCAGTCTGGCCTTTGTTGAGCAGAAAATATATTTACAAAATGGAGCCAATCATAGTAATGCTGTGGCTCTCTGTACTCCTGCGGGATTGTGGTGGGAAGTAGTATAGCAGAAGATAAAAAGCCTTCCATGCAAATTTCAGCTTTGTCTTTTAAAATCTTTTTTCAGTCCATCTCGGATAAAACAGTGTTTTTGATTTCTACCCTTTTCTTTGGCGACGCCATCGTTTTGAAACTCTGACGTGCTCCCTGACTCTCATAAACTTAACGGAATTTGAATTAGTAATCAGGGCGGGCTCGTGGGCCTAGTAGTTTATCGCAACTCACTAAAACAAAGACGGAAGAGACATCCTCATGGTGAGATGAGTATCGGCCCACCTGCTGCAATCCTAACCGTCCCAGGAGGAAGGGTCCCAGGACCCTTCTGTGTTCACTCTCACAAATATTCCTTGCCCTTTTTAGAGGGCTTAGGGTCAGTGGGGTGTGGCTGGTGAAGCCCTTTGAGAGCAGGACTGGGATTAAGGGCTGTACAACTCGACTATGCCCCTTCCTTTAGTGTCTGGTGATTGGAGGGGGCCCCTGTGGGCTGCGGACGGCCATCGAGCTCGCCCTGATGGGCGCCAAGGTGGTGGTGATCGAGAAGAGGGACTCGTTCTCCAGGAACAATGTGCTTGCACCTGTGGCCCTTCACCATCCACGACCTCCGGGGCCTGGGGGCCAAGAAGTTCTACGGGAAGTTCTGCGCGGGAGCCATCGACCACATCAGTGAGTGGCCCCCGCTGAGTGACGTCGGCGGCTTCCACGGGTTACTGGATTAGCGTGCTGAAGTGGACAGTAGAGGGTTATTCGTTTGTTGATGGTTTTATTTATTGGTCGATCTATTCCCTCTCATCCCTGTATAATCGGATGTAACAAAGTAATCTATTAGTATCTCTATTCATTCATTTCTTTTTCGTTCATTACTTCAATAAATGTATTTAATTAAAATCACTTCTTGGAGAAGTTTAAAATGGGGAATTGACTGGACAAATGCAGAAGTTTTGTCTATTGTGCAATAGCAAATGGCCTCCTCTTGACAGGTATACAGCAGCTGCAGCTCATGTTGCTTAAGATTGCCCTGATTGTCGGAGTGGAGTTTCACATCAACGTGGAGTTTGTGAAGCTGTTGGAGCCTTCAGAGGACCAGGAGAATGAAGGTAGCACTCTCCCGCATACCACTTCAGGAAAGTCCCAAGTTGAGATTTCCATCAACATTGTTTTGTAATTGAGCTCCTGATGTTGAATGCAAATATTATAGAAAAATAAAATCCACATGAAGAAGTCTAAAATGTAACGCAGTTAAATACTAGGAGTTATTAAAACATAGCTCAGTATGCACCCCGTGTCATCCACTCTATCTCCCCTGATTTATTTTATGTTACACAGCACACACCCCGTGTCATTAACTTGAACTCATGTTTGAGTTTATCTTGCACAAGTTGTGAAATGCTGGGTTGGAAAGTTTGGTACAGTGTTGTCAAGTGTTTTCACTTGTACCGAAATATAAATAGCCTGATGGCAACAAGCAGACTTCTAAACATAGACTTGATTCGCTCTGACATACTTGCCGGTGCCCTGTTATCACAGTGCACTTTCCGTGCGCCGTTGTTTCTAGAGGAGTGAGGACACAGAACAGTTATACTGCCACACAGAGGTAGGACACAGCACCTTGAGAAATCATTTGTCCGTGAAACACATTTTACATGTGCACTAACATCTGCGTGCACGCGGCTGAAAGGTATAGAAGCTAATGAGTAAAGAGTATTGGGGAACCATAATCTTTAAGAAAGTGGACTTTTAACTGAAGGACTATGGTTGTACCCAAAGCAGTCACTTTGCAACACTCGGCCTCCTTCAGCGGCAGAGCGACCTCTGAAGGAAGATGAGACACGATTCTCGTTAGCTGTCATCTGTGGCACTCATAGAAATGATTTATATTCTTGCATTTTAATGCATGGATTTATACAATCTGCTGATATATCTTTTTTTAATAGACCGCCCTTCTTATAAGTAGGGTTTTTTTGACAAAGTGAATCTGTGTCTCAGGCTTTCCATATGGAAAGGCTGCCTCTGCAAGACCAGGCCCGCCGCAACGTCAATCCGGCACAAATTCAGACTTGTCTGTGACAATGAGGTGCAAGTATCCCATTGGTTTGCTCTTCTTAACGATTATATTTGTGTGCCTCCTGTCTTTAGCACTGGGCTGGAGGGCTGGCATCCTGCCTGCGGATCATCCCGTGGCTAATTTTGAGTTTGATGTGGTGGTCGGCGCTGATGGACGAAGGAATACACTGGAAGGTGAGGCGGTTGTATTTGTGTCCATTTTGTGCCTGAAGCAAACCACTATATGACCCAGGATGATGATGATGATGATGATTCTCCTTTATTAATAATATTATTATGAATACAGTGGGCTTGTAGCATCGGGTGTATGCTATGCTATTCTTGTTTAATGCTATACTCCCACAGCTTGCTGATTCCTTGTGGGTTGCCCTTCTCAACCATTCATTTTTTTTTTTTCACCCCGTTTCTTAAATGACGTAATCTACCAATTGAAATGGCCTATTCCTAAAAAGGGCATTTTTGCAGTCTGCCAAAGCGTTTAGCTCATTCAGTAATTATGAGGCCTAAGGATTTATTTTTTCCATCTAGTCAGCGTAGCCTTCTGCTGTGGTTACTTGGAAGACTTAAATATAGTCTGTGCGGCACATACCAATTGTCTGACTTAAAACATTGTTATATGACGACATGCTAAATCTCTTCATCAACCCTTATAGTTATAATTATCGAATGAACTGCATCATCCCAAAGAATGCATCTTTGATGGTATCTGTGTTAGTCATGTTCCCTACTTCCCTACATGTTCCCTAAGTCCCCAGATTCGGAAATCATTTCCTCCAACACGTCTTGTGTCTCAAAGTGGCTGTCAGGCTCCTCCTGCAGCATTTAAGTTCCATAGTCCCATTCTCAAGCCGAGGCTTGTGATTGGCTAGAACTCACTGCATCGGTCTCAACTCTTACTGATCCTACCATAGCTCTTTGTTATTGGTACTTAAAAGTCGGTTCCTTGTAGGATTTAGAGGATAAACATATAGATCTCATAAAGCAAGGAGGTTCACGACTAAAAGTCTATTCTTGTGTTCTCTTGGTCTCTCTCTTTGTCTTTCTCTGTCAAGATTCAAAGAGTATTGGCATGGAGAACATTTACATTGCCAAAGCACAAAAAGATTACAAAAATAAATATTTACAAATAAATGCGATAGAATGTACAAAGAAACAATACAATAAAAATAGAAAAGGTGTGTACAGTCAGTGTAGTCGGGTTAATCAAACTATTAAAACCGAACTCCGTCCTTCTCTCTTTCTCTGTGTCTGTGATTGTCAGGTTTTAGCAGGACCGAGTTCCGGGGTAAGCTGGCTATTGCTATCACGGCCAACTTTACCAACAGGAACACCACGGCTGAGGCTAAGGTGGAGGAGATCAGTGGGTTGGCCTTCATCTTTAACCAGAAGTTTTTCCTTGATCTCAAGGAGGAGACGGGTATGTGGAAATCAATCACCTTGCAATCATATCAGTAAATAGACCCCCACTTTGAGTGTGTGTGTGTGCATATGCGTGTGCGTGTGTGTGCGTGCGCGTGCACCTCAAATTCGTTTCCCATAAATCTCAGCGTCCCATTTGTCATCTGTTGCAGGTATTGACCTGGAGAACATTGTGTACTACAAAGACAAGACACATTACTTTGTCATGACAGCCAAGAAGCAGAGCCTATTGGACAAGGGGGTTGTTATTCACGTAAGCTGACATTGTTTAGGCGGTCTGCCGCCAATGGACTGGGCTGATAGGCAGGTGTGGTGCACAGCGGCCATTGACTAGTGCAGAATGAAACCTCCTAATAAAACACCACAGGATCTAGAGGTGTCAGCAAAGGTTGAAGAGGGCCTGTTGAGTCAACATTTTATTTCATAGAATTATGTAATCCGGCGCCTAATGTTGTCGTTGAGCTCTCCGATGGTCTCGCATTGCATGACTATAACAAACACTATTAAATGCTTCAGAAATTTCCATAGCGAACATCATGTTGACTGTATCTTCCCATATTATCTAGAAAAAGGAAACGAAAGTTCGATGAAAAAGGGGAAATAACTCCACGTACACACTATCCTGGTGCCAACTCTAGACGCTCTCCCACACTTTGACTCCCCCTCGCCCCTTCCTGTTTGCACACAGGACTACGCCGACACCCAGAGTCTGCTGTGCAGCAACAACGTCAACCAGGAAGCGCTGCTTTGCTACGCCCGCGAGGCCGCTGACTTTGGCACCAACTACCAGCTGCCCACCCTGGACTACGCCACCAACCACTACGGGCAGCCGGACGTGGCCATGTTTGACTTCACCAGCATGCACGCGTCGGAGCACGCGGCGGTGGTGCGTGAGCGCCACGGGCGCCATTTGTTGGTGGCGCTGGTCGGGGACAGTCTGCTAGAGGTGAGGAGGGATGAGTGCTACTAGTACGGCAACGTAGCATATCGTACAAGACTTTATTAAGTCAATTTTTTTTATGGATTTTTCAAATGACATTAAATGGAGATTTACCGTTCTTGTCCACAGGCTCGTTCCCCTCTCTCTTTGTCCTTTTTTTTAAAAAAATGTGTAGTTTAGCTTTCGCCTTTGCTCCTAAACGTGTCCTTGTACAGCCTACCTGCACAATGAATCACACCAATACTGTTCCTAAACATGTCCTCATATACAGCCTACCTGCACAATGAATCACGCCATTACTGTTCCTAAACATTTCTTCTTATGCAGCCTACTTCCCACTATTTTGGCGTCTAGCGTTCATAGCAGCAAGCTGCATTGTCTTACCTAACATGACCAGCACATTCTGAAGCTGAAGTCCTGAAGCTGACGTGGTCCTTCTGTTTTGTTGCTGACCTAGCCCTTCTGGCCCATGGGCACGGGCTGTGCTAGGGGCTTCCTGGCCGCCCTGGACACGGCCTGGATGGTGAGGGGCTGGGCTCAGGAGAGGCCCGTCCTGGAGCTGCTGGCCGAGAGGTACAGAAATGAATGTCTTTACTCTGGACATGGATGGGAAATGCATGTTGCAGAATTCTATGTTGCACCCGTCGGAACGACTGGATTTGGATGAAAAGCGCATGTAAATCGTTGTGCGTGTGTTGCTGCTATATTTACCTTGGAAAAATATTTGTATATATTCAGATCTATCAACCAGACATTTAGTCATTGAGGCCTGGTGTTGCAATACATTGTGGCTCACAAATTATTTTTGGTTACCTTCTTTAGAAGGATTTCTTATTTAAAAAAACCACAATTTCAGCTTCCTGTATTTAATGGCTGCTTTTCTTTACCACCCGTACCATAGGGAGAGCATTTACAGACTGCTTCCCCAAACCACACCCGAGAACTTGGCCAAGAACTTTGATCTGTACACCATAGACCCTGGAAGCCGGTACCCCAACAAAAACTTCTCCAGTGTCAAGGCAAAGCAGGTGATGCTTCACTACACTCCTTTTATTTTCTTTAACTTGAGTTACTAGTAAGGCTTAATGAAATGATACGATCACAAACTCAAGGGGAGATATCATTTTAATTGTGGTTAAATCCTACAGTCGTCATTTGTTTGCGTCACTGTCATGTGTTATGTATTGCACTCAGGTACGTCACCTGTATGTCACCGGAGAGCTCAATGCCTGCCCTCTGCAGCGGTCTGCGACCATACGACGGCCAGTCAACATAGACAGGCGAGGTGAGTCTGCACGAGAACCGACCGCACAGCGCTGCTCTGAAACACGAGCCAAGGAAGGACTAGTGGACCTTCTAGTCCGACCTGATCCGTTGTTCGGTGGGCCTCTGTTGGAGAATACTGATCGGTTTGAGTCATTTAATTAAATTAAGGCCTGCCTAATGTGTAGAACGGGTAATGGAAAACGAAAGATGGTTTTACAATTTGTTTGTCGTCTAGATCAGTTGTTAAAAGCACTGGGGAATGGGACGTGGTGATAAAGTATGCTCTTGACCTCAATCACCTTCTTTTATGCATCCGAAAAAGTCCACAAAAACTGGTACTACATCTCGATTTAGGGCTAACAGCGTTCCATGACAATGTTGTAATGATAGCCAGGCACAACCTATATGTGCTTTTTTGCTTTTCGCACATTTTAGACCGTTTTTTTCCTTTTTGAGTTCCTCTTCAATAACTTCTGTACTAAGGTGAGTTCCGGAGCCAGGCAGCTTGTACGACATGTCAGGGCAGGGGATGTGTGCATACCTCTGCTCCCTCCTCATCTCTCTCTGATCCTATCTGTCGGCCGTGATTTACTACCTATGACGGCATCCTTCCCTCTCTAATGCCCATTATGTTTTCTGGCCGTAGTAACCATGGTGACAATCATACTAGATTGTATGTTCTACATCAAAGCACACGTCTTTTATAGAAAGGACCAAAAACATATATATTCATACCATTTTAGGTCATTGGTTCATACAAAACACATTACACATTTCTGGGAGTGTTTTCAATTTGTTGAGTGACGGCATTGCCAGCAATGTTGATACGTGATATCTTTGTGTTGTCGTTCAGAGTCTGAGATTAGACCGGGTCGACTGCTGACCTGGTGCCAGAAGCAGACAGAGGGCTACAGGAATGTGTCGGTGACCGACTTGACGTCCTCTTGGCGTAGTGGCCTAGCCCTCTGTGCCTTGATCCATAGGTTCAACTCCCAGCTCGTGTAAGTGATACTCTATCCACGCATGTCAGGCTTGCCGTGTCAAATGATTAGCATTACGCCGGTGGTTTATTCACTGTCTCGACTCTACGGCGATCTTACGTCTGCACCCACCTTCCCGCTGTATGTGAAATATGTATGCCATGTCACTCGTTCTTTCACTGAGGCGTGTGAGACCTTATCGCATGCTTTTGCTGGTTGCTGTCAAATGATTTTCTTTTACTCATTGATGTCTGATGCGTCATGGAATACAATACTCTAAGGCAATGACCTGAAAAAATTGTTGCCTAGAATGGTTAATGTCTCTTAATCCATGGTATTACTATTCATCCCACACTGGAATTGTGTATTGTGTACCCTTCCAAGACGCAATCCGCCTTATTCCTGAAGAGCAAACATTGTTGCTTGGCAACCTCTTTCACAGTTGGGAGTGGAGTAGACTTTGAAGCATGAAGGGGAAACCTATCTTGGTAGCTGTTTTCAGTGGCGCTAATGCTACTAGTAGCAACCATGTATACAAAGCAACCCCTTTGGGATATATGGATAACATTTGAATGGAAAAAGAAAGCATAACACCGGCTGACATGTAATACGTAAACATATAAATCCAAGGATCCCACTGGCTTTCCCTCCAGTCCTCTTAGGACGGTGTGGGGGGGGGGGGGCTCTGTGTTAGCCCCTGTTGCCTTACGGCAGCACGTCATGAAATCGCAACCAAACTCTGTCCTTTTTCTGTGTCACCTTCTCACGTTTCCACCCCAGTCATGTCTGTCCTCGTTGTTTCCCCCCGCCATTGTAGAGACTTCAGCTCCCTCACCGAGGAGGACTCCGCCGCCAACCTCCAGCTGGCGTTCGACGTCGGCCAGCGGGAGTTCGGCGTGGCGCCGTTCACGTCCGGACAGGAGCTGTCGGCCACTCAGGACGTGGACAAGACGCAGATGATCCTGTACCTGTCAAAGTTCTACGAGCTGTTCCGCGGCACGCCTCTACCTCAGACAGGTACGGCGCTGCCTGTGGCGTGTGTAACCCCCCCCCCCCCCCCGTCATAAATCACATGTGTTTACATGTCATGCATACCAGGATGGATATGCATGACGAAGATGGAACAGCCTCCAGCTATTCAAAGACGGCAATCCGTCTAACCTAAAGCCAACACGGCCCACATTGTCCACAGGGCTTTGTCCCTAAAGTAGAACAGGACAGCCGTGGATATATTTACCTGGCCTATATACACACAGTATGTTCTTTACCGGCCTCTTTTCTTGGGCCCTCCCTGCATTGACTTTTGCTGGTTGACCTGGTATGCAAAAGGAAGACTGTTTAACGAGGTGTGAAGTCTTGCTTCGGGCTTCCTGCAGCAGGGTGCTGGTGTGGCAATCTTAATAAGAACCTGTGTATTTGCGTGAGGGAAAGGGACTGGCTAGTTGCTCAATAAAACGAGAAGTTTTAAATTGAAGTGTTTGTCTTAGATTGCCTAGTCACATATAATGCATGATGTGATACTATGATGATGACAGCATTTTGGTATTTTCATTCACATCATTGATTAGGGAAAACATCAACGCTACGTTTGCCTAATGTACAAAAAAATACCAGCTATGCATACCTAGTTGAATTGCTATGACTCTGGAAATGCATACATTTTACCTTTCTTTTTTTTTAATCCATGGAGGAGCTAAATCCAGTGACTTATCGACAGGTTTAAGGGTTGCTGATGAAAACAGTGTGGCGTATCCGTCGAACGACCCGAGACACATGACCAATGGGATTAATGTCTCTCAACCACGGAAACGAGTGCCCAGGGTAATGTGTTGCTGGATATTGCCATTTGACATTCTTAACAACTTGTGACGGGCTTCAGGGATAATACCTTCTATAGCCCTTTTGAAAAAGTTCAATATTCCGTGTGATGTTCTTTCCCTCCAGTGCGTCAGTGTAGTTTATGTGGTGTTTTTGGTTGGCTTGTGCTTATTAAATTACTATTAACAGGAGGAGAGGAAATCGGAGGGCACCCCGGAATCAGTTTACAAGCGGCGGCGAAAAGGAGGCAGCAGTAGCCATCTGGAGGAGGTTTGTGAGGCCTTTTCTTTTTTTCCGCTTCAATCACTCTGCAATTGAATGAGAACTCTTTGCTGGCTGTTTATTTGACTGTGTGCCTGGACCCTGTGTCCCCTGGTGTCCCCTCCAGGCCAATAATCCGCAGGTCTCCCGGGACTCCTCCGCGCTGCTGGAGGAGCCGGCCCCGCGGGAGAACAACCGGGTTCGCTCCATGGCCACCCAGCTGCAGGCCATGTTCGAAGGGACCGCCGCTAGCACCGTCCGCAGACATGTGAGCATCACCGGGACGAGAGGCCAAACCTCCTCAGGGAGACGGGCCGGGAGAAGATATCACTGAAATAATCACAAGATACTGTGTGTGTGTCCTCTGTGGTACTCCTTGTTTAGAAACCGCCTGCCTGGAATAGCGGACAAACAAAGTATTTTGTCCAATGTAGTTTAATTCCATTGAATAACTGAGGGTATGAGATTGCTGCTCAATGG
>OLKM01000111.1:413685-468685 GCA_900291075.1 Melanogrammus aeglefinus | reverse complement strand
AGGGTTCTTGCGACCGCCGGGACTCTGTTGAGCCTACATCCTGTAGCACCAGTCCGGAGAGGCCCCCACACTGCCCCCCAGAGGGCACGCAGAGCCCCTCACCAACAGGTACCCTCACCTCACTGCTCAGGAAGGGCCTGAGCTGGCCCATGAGTTTGACCCGCGCTGTGTGCGGGGCCCCTAGGCAACTGAGCGGCTGGCTGCAGCGCCGCGTCGGGGCCCTAGGCGTGCACGTCAGGGCCAATGGCCAGGACTATGCATTCCTCTATGAGCTGCTGAGCGTGGGGCTGCCCCTGCTGTTGGTGCTGCAGGGAGTCCTGCAGCAGATGTATGTCGAGGCGGCCCCGGCCGTGGCCCTGTGCTTACAGCCTGCTCTCCGGTGGCTTGAGGAGAATGCTGGCCTCAGGCTCACATAGATGCTGTGCTCACCTGCTCCTCCCCCTCCCCTCCACACACTCCACCACGATCACAAGTGCAATTAGAGCTTCTTTATGTCCGCCATGGGATGGCGACGACTTTGTGACGCACGGAAGCATCTTCTCATGGCAACGCCAATGTCTGGTTTTCATGTTTATGAAGTAAATATATAATTTGAAAACAAGACTTTGACCGAAGAATATACATAAAGATGGTTCCCGTGGCAGCCTCGTTTTTTTTATTTTATTTCGAGTTTAAGATTATTTTGTATATTTGGACTCTAAGATGTTTTGTATATCTTTATATTTATCAAAGTGTTTCAACGCTGGAAAGATGTTTTTTGGTATTTTCATAAAACTGGGCTATGCAGTAAAAATGTGCACATATTGTTTTACTTGGTGCAACATGACCTGAGAAAAAAAGGTAGGGTCGCTAATGCTGAATAAGGTTTACCTAGACGGGTTAAAACTCTCCTAACTTTAAAAGTCTTCTGTGGGCTTAGGACACACTTGAGGGTAACTTACTGACTGGACTAACGCAGTTGAGGGGCATAAAATGGACATTGGTACCTTTCTGTGGTGGATAGGATAAAGAATTTTGCGTTTACTACTACAAAATTACAGAATGGATGTTCTTCTCAAACCACGTATGTTTACGGAGATTTTTCTTAAATCTAGACATTTTAGGCGTATTATCGTTGGAGCTTTTCTGCCATCTGCTGTTCACTTCAAGTAGGCAAAACGAAGTGAAGAATTCATTTTTATTTTATTTTAACTGCAAAGCATTGCACTCATGCACCTGATAAATCATTTGTCATAAATGATTAATTCCATCATATTTTTTTATTTAATAATGTGCAGATGTGATCTGAATGTTGAAATATAACTATATAGAAGATTGTTACCATCCTCTATATAGATGTATTAACTGTGTTGTGCTTTTTAAATGACAAATAATTAATAATAAAGTAAATGTTTTGGGAAATGCAAGATAATGCTTTTCTATTATTATTTGGATTTTAATGTCTCAGTTAATATACACCGCAATGGTACACGCAAAGAACAAACAAGGTCCCAAGATCAACTTTACATTTCTTCTTTTGATTGTGATTTTCTTTGTCATTTTTCTCCCAAAATGTCCCTGAAGCCTGTTATGACGTTTGAGTTGCGGAACCTTCTGGATCATTAAGGGAAATTACATAATGCAGGTGATTGCACCTGCATGTCTTGTTGATGCTGTGGCGTGGCTGCAGTTATATCCGATTATTTACGTTATACATTTGCTCTGAACCATATTGTCTAACATTTTGTGTGTGACACTAAAATGAATAAAGGTTTGAAGTGTTGCCAGGCATTTTGGGGTTTTGCAAGACAAAATATGCACGCCTAACCAATGGCGCCTATGTACTTCATTAGTATACCACCAGGGGGCACTCCTGCCTCTATATTCACGTTGGTATTCTCTGCATGGTTTACAATCAGTGGAAGCATTCTTGCCTGTACATTTACAAGGATTTACAGGTTTTCAAATTTTGAGTACAGGTAATAGATTTGATAAAAATTAAATGAATAACATAGATATTGCTCAAATATATGGCTGTGGATTATAGTTGGTTAAAGCAGCCTCACCTGGCCAGAGTGATTGGACTTGTGCTGGGCTTGGCTGCACACCTGTTGTTCATTGAGTAATCAATGCGCCCAGGCTCAACCAGCCTCACACACACACACACACACACACACATCTCCTGCATGGCAACATGGAGCAACCAGCATCATGTATCATGTCTGCAAACCGTTCGATAAACTGTCTTTCACCCCTGCGTCCTTGTGTTCGGAGGAGCCCAGAAAAGCCACCTAGGGGGAAGTGTGGCAGCCACTGACATTGCTGCACTCCACCTAGATGGCTTTTCAAGGCATTTTCAGGTGTGCAGCCTCACCCGGCCTAGACTCCAATCAGCCTCGGGCCAGAAGAGCCTGCTCAAACCAGTCATCATCCAAACACTCCACAATGGCATATTAACTAGGCTTACTATTCAACCCAGTTAGTAGTTAAACCTGAAAAAAAATGTCATGGTAAATAAATAAACCATTCGACATAATTAGAGAATTACTTGATATTTTGGGAATGGGAGATATTTTGGGTGAATTGCTGTCTAAACTATTTATACTTACCTCTAATGACTAATGTGTGATATCGTTTGTTTCTTATCTACCTTACTGTTAATTGAAAGTTGAGTCTAAGGTATATTAGCCATACAAATATGTTTCGGACAAAGTTATAGTGAAATGTAAAACCAACTAGTTCTAGCAACTAAATTTAATCGAAACTTCAGACCATTCAATGTGTGCTGCATTATATTTGTACCCACCAGGTATGTGCTTGTATAAGAGTTCCCTGATATTCACATTTTTCGTACGTTACATTTGGTAAACCATATGAATTTGCGAGATTGGGATAGTCTCATGAGGCTAGTCAACATGCAATCTCTCTTAGCCAAAGTTGACGGAGGACTATAAAGAAGACCCCGACAGCTGTGGCCTCCATCACTTCCTGAGATAACCTTCCTCAAGTCTTCTTCTGTGTGGTGTTCATTAAGAATTGAGAGCACTGCTCGGACATGTATGACTATGTAAAAGGTCTTCATATGGATGAGCAGCATTCAATTGAGGTTCAAATCGAACAGTGGTCGAACTACATGAGGGGTCATTTTAGATAGACTATTTGCATGAATTTTATTTTAGGGAACGGTATTTTTGGCTGAACATGCACAATGGGTGAAAAATGGCTTCAAGGCATAGGCCCTACATTAAGTCTGGCCTTGTTACCATTAGAAGGCCCAATTGGCTCATATCAGGTTTTCTGAAGTGAGAAAAGGTTCAACAAGCAAACACATAACATGGTATACTGTATGTTTCAACCAAATAAGGGGCACTTTGTGTGGTCCTACATGTGATGTATATCTGATCTCTGGCCATGTGAACAGTCTGGAGACAGATCAGGCTAAGTAAAACAATAAAAATGAGGTTAAGTATTCTTTCAGACCCTGATAGAAACCACGATAACTGAAGAAATACATCTCTTCATACTTGTTCAATACAATGATAAACAATGCTCACACACTCACACAAAACTTTATCCACTGGAATTTCTTTGTCTCCTTTAAAAGCCTTTCGTAAAGGAAATATGTTTATCTGTTGCATAGGAAGTTTTTCAGGAATGCAATTGAAAAACCCTGCTTCTGTTGATAAAAATGTGTTTCTTTCTTAATAGTTCATTGCAAAATAACCTTTTTAGCATTGCTTGTAAATCATCCACACCCTCTGCGTTAAGTGTCCTTGACTTGGTGATGGCAGTTCAGTTTGAAACTTATTTTCACAGTTAATACTGATGTGGAACATTGGTAGTGTCGCATAGTTAATAAAAAATGTTCTTGTTGTATTATCAAAATGTTATATTATGACCACCGATAAAAGTGTTTGTGTGTGTGTGTGTGTGTGTGTGTGTGTGTTTGAGAGAGGATTTCTTCTAACCGACACTATCCTGGAGCTGCCTGTAATGTTGACTCAATGATTGCTGACCATTACTGTGAAATAGTGGGAGGTAAACATTGCGAGTTTATCTTCTTGTATGGTATGTTTTGTTTTTGTATTGCTCTATAATTCGTTGTTTCCATATTCTACAAATCCTTTCAACACTGAATTTAATAAAAACTACTTGTCAAATTTCTTCAAACCTTTGGACAAACACATATCATTGATCTTACATCTAGACCTAGGCTTTGGCACATGTTGCATAACAAAACATGCATCACATATACAGTATATCAATGGAAACGGGTTCTTTGAGCCACTTTTTCTCCATGCCTGGATGCAAGCAAAGGTGCCAGATGTATACCCATAGGTCATCTGTCCAATTGGACTCAATTGGATCTTCTAAACCAAACTGTACAGAGCCATTGAGGCCCCACCATACCCTCTGTGCTTACGCAATTGAAAAAACAGAGATCCCATTTAAAAGCATTTAACCAATTCAAACTGCGAGTATAATCTGCTTTGCATTGAATTTTGTGCATGTAAGAAGCCCTTTGTTTTATGCCTGGAGAAGGTAGTGGCCAATTAATTGTGACTGAAAATGATGGACTGCTAACTCTATCGCTTATGTACCAGCATATCTCTTTCTGATTCTCAGATCTTTCTGTATTTTGTTTGACAGGCACGTATTATATCTGGCATATAGAAAAATGGATATGGAACAACCTTTTGTTGTCTTGTGTGCACACATGAGAGATGTTGAAGTTCAATATGGAACAATGTTTTGTTTTTAAATTGCACTGCATCCGTTCAGTAATATAAAAGGGCTACTGTCTACCATAATACTATATTAAACCATACATGTTTATAATGTTTTAACATTTTTAATGAATACCTAGAGAATACAAACAAATCACCATAACTCCCAATTTTCCCAAAACTCATGGCTGTATTTTTTCTAAATAAAGCTATTCATGCCCGTTTTTTAAAATACATTAAAGATTTAAATAACTCGCCTGGCTTGTTAGTGTACATTTATGACAAAATACACTTTTAAACGTCACCATAATTTTCATGCTCGTAAACAAAATATTGCTGAAAAAGGAAAGTTGTAGCCTATTAGTGCTCATCTGCTAAAACAGGAAGTAAATATACAAACTCACAGAGCTCAAATTTACATTGAGTGGGCAATTATCTTTTGTAATAGAAAATTCTGCTCTGATGATAGATCTGTACGACTCTCTCAAATTGAATAGCCATCCAATAATTGCTGAGTTGAGGTAGAAAATGGCTCTCTTATGCCTTACTATGCCTCATAGCATCTTTTGTTATTCCATAAACCTCTTTCGGGCAATGTGGAAGCTCGAACAATGTTGAGTCGAGGTTAACAAAAGTTCAGCAATTCAATGAATGTGAGAGTAAAAATAAATGTCTCAAAAGGAAGGGTATGATCATATTCTTAGAAAAGGTATGTAAGAAATATTGACAGCTTGGTTTCATATGCTGCTAGGGGTTTGCGATGATCACCAAGGGGATGTGTACGACCCTGGAGATTTTTTTCATTTCAAATAATGTTTTCACAGGTTAAAAGAAAGCAGATTGGCAAATTAATTCTACAATAAACAATGATTAGCATTTGGGAGAAGCAGCAATCTTAGACTGAAATTACATTTAAATTACAATGGCTTTGAATGGCGAAGTTGGGTGAAAAAACAATAGCTAGAAAGACATTAGTCTAAAAATATAAGATTTCATTATTTTTTCTCTTTCACTCAAGTAAATACACAGCAATCTCAAACAGGTGGACATGTCAGTCTTTTTGACTAAGTGGAAATTGGTGTTTTCTTCATCTGAAACATGATTCACTTTTCTATTTAACCTTAGACGATTTTACTTTCCTTGAGTTATGGCCACATTCAGCACTACTGTATAATATTGTGTCCAGGAGGCAGGAGAAGAAGAAATTAATAGAAGTTCCGGCCGAATAGGCCTCTCATCGGTGACACCTCTTAAAGACGAGAGATCGTGGTCATGGACAATCGTCTTGTGTGTTGTTGTGGTTGCATTCATTCTCCCTAAAGCCAGCTCCATGTAGAACAGCAATACACCAACACACCAATGTAAGGTAAAGGTAGAGCACACGTGAGCAAGACGATGATGATAGATATGTTTACGGCATATAGTTTGTCAGTATAAATATTAATGTTTGAAGTAAAAAACTTTTCTGTTCATGTGTAATGCAAATGTCGATTTTCGAAGAGCCATTAGCACAGCTTAAACAGCCACACAAAAAAATATAACCTTCATTCATTCGTACTAGATATATATAATAACCTTGACTCTTCCATCAGTTTGGTTTATATAATGATAAGCCTCAGAACATTCCTGAAATGTAGGCATGTAATGTAATGCACTCCCAATTATGGATCTTTGTGCAAACTAAACTGTAATGTGCGTTTGCTCCTTTTCAAACACAAATACAGCATCAAAGGACCTGGCCATGTTCTGGCCTTGCCAAACGATGCAGTATCCAACCTCCCCCAAAAAAACAGCACAATTTAAAATTAAACCTTGAGAAGACATTTGTAGGATGGCTAGGAAGGAGCGCATGGCGTTCTTCTGTCACTTTATTGACACAAATGTTCAGGTATAGAGAAAAAGGTAGTGTTCCACATTAACTTATGCAGTCAATCAGCACAGTTATGGATTGCAATCAGAGTCCTGAGTTTCATGCCTAAGAGGTGGGTTACAATAATTATAATAATAATTATTATAATCAAAATTCTGCATATGGAGGCACACTGTGGCATAAACAAGCATATAATATATTGAACAACACAACCAAAGTAACCATTTTTTTTTAAATTTAATTATAATAATAATTAATTTCAACAAAAAAAATACAGAGTAAAATATTTCGACACAGACAGACACACACAAACAGGCTCTTTCGGAACTACAATAACATCATCCGTCCATGATAGCACTGGGGATTAGGCCAGGAAAGACACAACACCATGGCTCCTCATGACCTGTTGGTAAAGAGAAAGGACAGGATTTGCTAAACCCTTGGAGGCGGGCGGGAAGATAAAAAAGAAAAGAAAACGCTGTTGGCCCGAACCCTATACTGATTAGTAGCATTAGTCAGGGGGTCCGCGATCAGCAGGGTGGGGGTCCGGGGCCCTCTGCCAGCCCTGTACTCCTTTTTAAACAGAGACACAGCTGATTAATAGTCCTCCAACCACGATGGTGGGATGGTTGGGGGGCCGGGGCCGGGGGAGATCCAGGGAGGAGATAAGAGAGGACAGGGCTTGGGGCTGTTGTCCTGTGACGAGGGGGGCAGCAGCTGCTGCAGCATCCCTCTGCTCTGCTCAGAGAGATTGGGCTGTGAAGCTGGGGCATGAGGCCGGGGCCCGGGCAGGGGTCCACACCCCAGCACCCAGGCCTCCGCAGCCCCCCCTGCCTCTGAGGGAACTGCCGGACCCTCCGCAACATCTTTTGTGTGTCACCGTCTGGCTCCGGCTAATTAGCCCCACTCTCAAGTGTTTCCGTATTTGTCACGTTGTTTTTTAGTCTTACTCACTTTTGCAACTTCCTGTGTTTCACGCTATTCTCTAAATCGCAGTCCAGGGAGTGTTGGTTTCCTGCCAACATCGAATATCATATTACCATCAGCAGACGTGCCCTTTGCTGCCAATTAACAGATGAACCACTGCAGCTGTGTGAAAGCTTGAGTGAAACAAAGAGGAAGTGCTTTTTATTCCATAGATTCAAATAAGCTCTAAAATGATCAGCTACATCTCAGAAGGACTGGCAGGCCTGTGGGACTATAAGGTCCTCCATGCAGACTGTAATGAGATACTCTAGCCAGATGCAGTCATCGTGGTCACTTGAAGTGAGTCAAATTAGCCCAAATAACAAAGCAGCAGTCATTTGGACTTTGACTCAAAATTGTATGTAGTAATAATAGTAAAGTTCCCGAGAAAATAAATTTTTTGAAAAACCAATAACGGTAAAGGAAACACTATACTTGCTTTCTTGTGCCAGCCACAAGGTAGCTGACAATATATGGTTTAAGAAGAACTGTTTAAAGGCCACTGTATGAACTTGAAGAATTTTCTATTCAAAAAGCTATTTTCCTCTGCAGGCTATACCGTTGCGACATCATGTTTGACAATGGAACGTGAGCTGGCTTGTATGTAGAATACAGTTACACACATATAATCGTAACCTTGTGGATAGAATAGAAGTATATAAAGGTAATCATAAACGTTTGGTATGGAACCCAAGGTTTTCTGTAACCAGCATTTAAACCATGTTTAATATTCCTTCTTTGACACACCCATTAAATAAAACAACGTGATGTGTCATTGCATCCCTGTAACTCTTCCCCAGTGATGTCACCGATCACCTCCATATCCCCTCACTGATGGATGTGTTTGATAATGTTCCCAGATGCATGCATCATGGATGCATGCTCTCACCTCCACCAAACTCAGCTGGACACACAGGCACAGCTTGGACTTTTCACATGTTCCCAGCCCATGACATTTAAGTTGGGAATTTGACAAATTATTTTCAATAGCCTATTGTTATGACCCACTCATCATCAGCGGAACCCAAAACCTTAAGAGCCATGCTTTTTCATAAAAGAGCTGAAAATGACCACCAATAATCAGACACCACGCAGAAAGATGTCTTGGGCAGAGCATTTCAAGCCATTAGGTGTAATTACCCACCTATTTCTCCTTCTATATCACTCTATTCATCATGTGAAATAAGCCTCCCTGAACATGCGTACATATCTGACCCTTTATCTGTGGTCTTCTCTTGCCGTAACCCCCTCAGAAAAATATCACATTGAAGAGACTAATACTGGGAAAAAAGTAGTTGATACCTATTACAGGTTAAGCCACTAACATCATTTATGAGTGGTTAAGCCACTTTCATCTGTTCATTATTGATTTGTGCCCGAGACTCCAGCAGGAGAATCTCTCCCCATTGAAATGATAATCATCGCTCTCCCTGTTTCTTTTAATGGGTGTTCTTCAGTTTTAGATACTTTTCTCATACTTTTTCTTTGGAACAAGCCAAAAGAGCCAGAGCTTCCTGTAAGCCCTGATCTTACTTGGTTTTTCTTTTGTGAGGAAGAGCATTCTCTAGTTTGGAAAGATAAATGAAAAAAAGGCTGAAATAAGGACAACGGTTACAGTTTGAAAGTGACGGGTCCTTTGGATAGTTTTACGATAATATATTCAGTGTATGTGTGCCAGAGGATGTAAATGCTGCTGTGCTTAATCTTTTTTGATGGCAGGACATAAAGCTCCTCTCTAGAAATATGCTTTTGTGTGATATGCGAAAATCCTCCGCCTCAGATACAATCTGCATACACATCTGGCTCTAATCACATTTCAAACATTGGATATGCAATCATCTGTGTTAATGGCTGTGTCCTACATTCTATTGAATATTCAAATGACTTGGCTTATAGCCGGTGTGGGGTATAACTAGCTAAAGTGCAATAGACATTTCAGGTGAAAATAGGTTGATCACCAAACGCATCCAACGCATAGCACAGTAAATCCCATAACTTTAAACATGCTTTCAAATCATTTGTGAAGTGAATTTTCTGAGAACAGACATAGACCATGGCCTTCTTGGCATGACTTATACTTTCATGAAGCAGTAGAACAAAATAGTTACTTTCACTATTTCTAATCATGCATGGCTATCCCCAATCCATCAAAAATCTACTTCTGTGTAGTTCCATTAAACAATGGCATTATCATTGTTACACCTTGATCAGATTGAACTGAAACGCATTATACTGCTGATAATTGGATAATTTATTAAAGGTTGTAAAATGTAGAAAGGGCTTTGTACTTTCTGTCAAGTTGTTGGATTAAAATGTCTCCTTAATGAGTTAATGACAAGTGAAATAAGTGAAATAATAATGTCCTTCGAGAATGAGACAGAGTTAACACTCTGGGCCCTCTCTGTAGGAAAGGGTGGTTTGACATTCCCTTGAAAACAATGGCAAGGGAAAGAGAAAGAAATAGCGTTTCTTGAAGATAAAGCCGAGGGAGTGACATCCCTCATTCTCTACTTGGTTCCAGTCATTTTTTTTGTTCAAGTTTGCTATCTGTGTTTTCAGTGTTTCTTCCCTTCTTAAGGAGATAATCTTCCTGCCTATTATACTGTGATAGGTCTACCAGTCACCTCTGTGACATCCAGATAATGTATACACATTTGTGATGAGATCAATATTAAAGTTTATAAATCACCCTTTAAGGTTGGATGCTTGATGTTTTCCAAGCGTCTTGTTTCAAGCACTGCACCGAATGAGAACATTGAGTGATGCTGGGCAAACAGAGGTCAACATTGGTCTTTCACAATAGAATAAAAGACGTGCACTCATCTACACGATGAGATCTATCGTAGTGATGTGATCTGCTGAGCAATGATGGCACAATTATCAAGTCATCTGGGCCTCTTCAGTCATATTTTTCGATGGAATGGATACAGCGGGCATGCCTCCGAGTACAGAGATGGACATCAAAGGCACATCCCATTGATCCATATCTTCACTGCGTTACAGAACTGCATTGAAGGGCATTTATTGCACAAACCTTTAGTCTACAAAAAGCTAAGCAGTTGCTTGGAAAGAACTCGCCCGACTGTAGCATTGGATAGGATTGAGGGTGGAAGAGAAAGAGTTGAACTATAGCAAAGATGGGCATTTAGAAAATAACAAAATTATAATGTTTCGTCATCTGCTTGTTTCATTCGTACTAGATGTATCTTGTTATGTTTTTTCTTTTTACATACGATACCAATATCTAAAAACAAATTCCGATGTTATTTTAGTTTGTTTGCATAGAGGATGTGCCATCAACAAAAGGAAACAAAGGATTAATACAAAGAGAGTAAAGTCATCAGATCCAAGCCACTTGCTTCTTCAAATAGTAACACAACAAGGGCACAACAGTTTGACATTGGGCCAGGGAGATTATGCTACAACAAGTCCAAAAGCCAAATCATGATTGTGAATATAGTTTGATATGCTGCAGTTTAATCACAAAGACGGCAAATACAACATCTGGTAAATAAATATTTCACCACAAGGGGGCATTTGCAGAGATTTGGTAGACATTTTAGGGGTTTCTGAGGCCAGTCAGTGGCTGTTTTTGAGTGGAAAAGGATACCAGGAAAAGGTCTGCACCTGGCCTTACAGGCCCATCTGATTAGCCAGGGTCGCAGGCCAGGCGATCTGCAGTAAAACAACTAAACCAGGCTAATTGTATTGCTCCTTGGCCTCCCTGGGAGGCTTTGAGCAGGGAACAGCAGGCTCAGAGTCAAAGTAATTCCATCCTAGAGCAGTGGGGCCCTATTAACCCAAGGACCACCGATATTATGGATAGTGCGTGCTTTGATTCCTCTGTATGGGATCTAAAACAGCAGATCCAAAAGGTGGTTTATATTCTCTGAAACATCAGACTATGATGATAATGCCAACAAGATTGACGTTGTTACATTAATTAGTATCATTCTAACATAACCTTTACCCCTCCAAATCTTGAATTTTAACATTAGGATGTGCTAAAATACTTTTGGGTCACTCCTATTCTGTATAAACTTATAATTTCTGACCTGGGTAGAGTTATATCACTCCTATTCAGTATACATTTATTATTTCTGACCTGGGGCAAGGAGCTTTTAACAATGAATGCCTCCAGGCTCCAGGCCCAACAGTGTCGACCATTGAAGATGGCAACAGCCATCTCATAAGGGGAAAGCTTGCAGGGTCACTTTCCCTATTCCCTACATAGAGAACACTATATATTACTATATTCAGGGATTGAGGGGGAATTGGAATACTTATTATGCACCAGAAATCCATTGACATGGCGTGTCTTTGTAATCCTGTATATTGAGGATCCTCTCTATTGGATGAATCCAATGACAACGGAAACCACGTTGCATCATGGGATATAGTGAGGAAATAAGTGGGCCTCAGTAGACCATGACTTTAACATGACTTGGGTATCAAGTTGTGCACTAATAGACTGAACTTGATTTGTACATTTGGGACACCATTTCACTATGGTGAAACTCAAATAGTGCACTATTTGGGGCACAAGTGGAATTTGAACAAGGCCATGAGCACTTAGCTCGGAGGCAGTGAGGTTCTAACAAGCAAACCTCTTGTTGGCAGGTGACCCATTCCTCTCGACCTCCTTCCTCCTGGGGGAAAGTGTCCCCATGCGTGGGGGATATTTTAAAGTTAAAATTGACTTTTGGTCACCCAGACCTTTTATTTCTGGTGAAAGAGCAACACAATATCCCATTAGAGTTTTTCTCGTACACAACCGTGACCAAGCCCTGACTTCAATAGTTTAATGGAAAAGGGCCAACCATCCTAAATAACCTACGACAGTATTGATGTTACATTGCATAACCTGGGGAAAGATTAACACAATATTCCTCTTATAGTGCAAGATACACCAACAACATCAATTAATAAAAAATCATACACATCTGGGGTTTACAACATTAGACAGGACAAGGAGGGAGGCCGCAGAAATACTCAAAAACTAAAAATGTGTTCACCACCTCTGAAAGAATCTCATAGTTATTAATATTTTTGCATAGTTGTCTGTTTGCTTCTCTTGATGGGCTGTGGCCAATCACAGAGGGGGTTGTTGATGAGCCCAAGACTAAAGAATTTCATTGCCAGTGACTGCTCTGTAATTGTTGTGCATATGACAATAAAACCATCTTGAATCTTGAATGGTGGGTTGGGCTTGCAAATACCTCAGCAGTGAGCATTGTCTCTGTAAGGAGGAATACAGATCAATATATTTCTGTTTGTGTGTGTGTGTGTGTGTGTGTGTGTGTGTGTGTGTGTGTGTGTGTGTGTGTGTGTGTGTGTGTGTGTGTGTGTGTGTGTGTGTGTGTGTGTGTGTGTGTGTGTGTGTGTGCATGTGTGTGTGTGCGCATGTGCGCGCGCGCGCGCGCGCGTGTGTGTGTGTGTGTGTGTGTGTGTGTGTGTGTGTGTGTGTGTGTGTGTGTGTGTGTGTGTGTGTGTGTGTGTGTGTGTGTGTGTGTGTGTGTGTAGCCAGGTGTTTTGATAGATAGCCTGAAGAAGGCTGTAATTTGTCTTCATATATCGTGTTCTTCATCTCATGGCATCTCAAGAAACCAAATAGCCTACAGTCAATCATTGGCTGTACTCATATCTGTACATTTTAGTACAGGTAGTTTAGTTTAGTTGGAGTAGTTATGTAGTATGTATTTTTGAACAGAGGAATTTTTTAAATGTTTTATACAATATTTATACCGTATGATTATGATTATTAACCCTAACCCTAGTACTTAATATAAAATGTGTATTTTGCTTTGTTGTTCGAGTTCAACCATACAAAGCATTGTTGTTTACAGTGTGCAGGGCTATTTTATCTAGATGCCAAACACTGCAACTATCATGTTAAACATATCTCTGTAATAACATTGTCCCACTGCACTAAACATTGAATTGTTTTTGTGTATATGATACACGTGGCCAGATTTATATTATACACAGCCCTAATCATTATTGTTTATACTCATATGACGTCACATGTTCTTGCTTATTTTTTCTTTCAACTATTTATTTGCCCTGACTTCAAATACAGACGTCTTAAAACAAAAATATAGTTTATTTATACGTCTGCCGACATGTGAGGTCACTCCTCCAGATTCTGCCCCGTGTCCATGTTATCAACACGGCTGCTGGGATCGGGGATGACGACACCTTTGCTCCGCCCCAATGCAAACTCGCTCTTTGCGTTCATTTCATTCTTGTTCTCATTCCGAGCATTCTTCGCATCTCTGTCAGTCCGACTGCGTTTTACGTACACCTTCCTGGCTGGCCCAGAAACAATACAATAACTTTACACAGTTCTCCAATATCAATAATATCACATCTGAAAAAAAATCTCAAGAGGTGATTTATATGAATGTCAATAACGGATGTGTTTGAGGTAAGTTTCAACGTAGTTAATGATATGCAAACAGATCGCAGACTTCTTCTCGTAGTGGGTTTACATCATGCGCTTGAAATATTGCTTCATTTTGTCTTTATTAAAATAGCAACGTAGCGATTCTAATCAGTTCGTCCCATATTGTTTAAAGAATTTCCATCGATGAGATGGCCGATTTTCCTCGGTGTTGCAACAGGGTGCTCACTTTGTCCGCTCAGTGTTGTGGGAGACTGCACTGACATGGCACCAAAATCTTTGACATTTTTTACATTTTTTGGGAAGAAGCGTGACCACACCGCCCTATACCTTACGCGTGTAATACACAGAGGTGGCGTGACAGAACATCGGAGAGTCTCACAAACAAATCCGATTTTTCAGAATCAAACGATAAGTAAGCGCTTGCATGAGTTTTTGGACAAGATGACGGATAAAAACGGAGGTGTTTTCCTCTCCATAGTTGGATCCGCCGCCGGGAGTTGGAGATTTCACCGGAGAATTTTCGGGAAACTACCAAACCGCGTTGCAAGACTTGTTGCTTCGACACATCTGGCTGTGCATTTTTCTGATCGCCATCGAAGTTTGCGTGAGTATATTCCCTTATTTTCCACCGGGATACCGGAATGCCTTCTACTCCATGTTACACACCACATTGAGCCCAGCTTCAACTCCTATGTTGCAAGACGGATACAGACACTTCTCGCTCGCCTGGCGAAAAAACACATAGTTCCATCTCGCAAAACAACAATATTTACAATATCAGAATATATATTTTTTCCTTTATGTCCTGGTTATTTAGGCCTACTCTTCTATGTCAAGTTGGCAGGGATTCCGACCAATGTTTCAGAATAAAAGTGGCGTGCAATTGATTTATTTTAAGCAACTCTTTATTTATTCCAAAAGAAAACGGTGTGTCATGGGAAATCCGAACAGCAAATTATGGAATGGACAGGTTATACGAACGGACAGCCTATGTTTCCAAACGCTGTTGTGCAGCCTTTATTTGGGCTTCCCTTTTTCCCATATCCGCCTTTTTTTCGGGATATGCCTGCTCAGCTAAAACTAAAGTAGTAGGCGACTGATCGCACGGAGAGAATGGTCTGCACTCGATTATGGGCAGAGACAGGGTTGGAACTTAGTTCAGCCTTACTTTGCACATTATTTGAGTGTCCTCTTTTAAAAATACATGGTGATATGCGGTAGTTAACAGGTCATTATGCGATATAAACATTCAATCAGCACTGTCAGTGATGATATGTAATATTTCAACCTCCACATTGTGATCATTCATAATATACAATCTTTAGACTTTCTCTTTTGAACCAATCCATCAATTCAGCTCAGCTTTCCAAAACATCCTTTATGATAATTTCCAAAGGCGTTGTTTTAAATGCCATATGTAGGACATTGTTGCATGTTATTATTAAGATCATGTTCATTTAACCTATAATGACAGCAGCAGTTTATCAGCTATAGAGTGAACAGGAGAGTGATTAATTTTAGGGACTGTTGAAATTCTTTTGGTGTTTTTTCAAATGTGTAAATGGTAACCTATGTATGTCCACACCTGAAAATTGAATCTCTTGCCCCTGGGCAACACACAATTATCTTCAGGTAGATTTATACTTAATTGTATTGACTCCAAAATAAATAGAAAAAGATTTCGATAAGGCAATTTTAAAAGTGTTATTAGTGTTAATGTTGGTTTCTCATACATTTCAAATAGGTTTTCAGTATGGCTAGGGACACATTCATTAATTAATTTAGCTGCTATTTAAAACGTACAGGGGGTATTCTTTCAGACTTAGTCCAAACAAGAAATAAATCTGCCGGAAAAGGAAAAAATAGAGGGAGCAAAAGATGCTTTGTGTTCAGCTTATGCAACCATTGGACCTGTTGGACGATGGCCTGAATGGCATTTTCAAAAGAATAGGATATTGTCTTTGCTGAAACACGAGTCCCTACTTTGAAAATTCGGATTTGAGCTCTTATGTATCACTCAAAACTAACTTAGTCACATTTAATCATTGTTAAATCCTATAATGCCCCATTGTTTGACATTTGATTATTTTACTTGATATTCTATGACCACAGTTGCATGGTTATTGTCAGCCTCTTTCTTCGACTGCCCATCATTGAAGCAGTTTTTTAGCAACAATGCTGTATTAATGGTGTTTACATATGTTATATAACCAGTGGTGGATTGTTATAGTGTGGTCTTAACATGTAGAACGGAAATACTGCAATTAATGGAAACCTTTGATACCGATAGAGATAAATGGTGTCATATAGACCTAACCATCATTAAATATAACCATACTTTTCTATTATAAAGATATAATTCACATCGATCTGTATAACTTACCCTGCCTAACATCAAATCAAATGCAAATCTTATGCAGGAGGAAAAAATCTCTTTCAACCATTGCACTAAATCAGGTTTAAAATGACGTTTGCATTTTAACTGATGGCGTATTTATAACAGTGTACTCTGTAGACCACCACTCTGGTCACACTCACAGTTAAAGTCGTAGGTATTAAAGAGCCATCAAAAAACACTGAATGATAATGCTTATCAGAAGCCTCACAGCTATCATCCAATTGCATCACTTATTTAGTTATATATGCGTATCATTCCATAAGACAAGTGACTAGAAAGTGGGATTTTGGACTAAGCCAACGTAAAAAGAGAAAATCCTTGCTGGTTGAGAAATCGATAGACATGTGTGTTCAAATGGTACTCATGTGGATGTTGGTTTTTGGAGCGAGTTCAAAACTATTTAATATGGAAATTCATTGTTGAACCATAGCAAAATGAAACTGTTATTTAATCAAATTCTTGTTGCTATATTTCGAGGCAAAAAACAAGATCATTTAACCTATTTTCTTTTCGCTGGGAAAAAGGATGTCAAATATTATTTTTGTTTTCCATTATCTAATCTCCAACGGTTTTCTTCTTTTATTGCAGAAACATTGCACTAAAACATATGTCATCCCTGCATTATCTGTTATCTCTTCAAATCTAAATTAAGGAAATTAATCGTTACAAAGATGATAAATCTGGCATCAAAGCAAGTCCAAATGCCAGCCTCTTAGCAGTCAAGGCTGGCCGGAAAGAAAAGGAAAGAACTGATCCAGTGGGACTCAGAGTGCGTGTGCCCTAAGGTAAACCCAGGGTTAGAAAGGGAATTGTAGAGTAAAGGCAGCTGTGAAGTACTAAGAGCAGAGCCCCAATGAGGCCAGTGTAGAATGCCACCAAAAAGGAAAAGCAGGCTCAAAGCCGCTGACGTCATCTAAGTAAATCTGCTTCAGTACCACAGTCGTAAAATGACTGCCAGCTACCGAGTGCACTTTGGCCTTGTCAACAACCCCAGCCCCGGCTGACAAGGCCAAAGGGGTGTTTGGCAGTGGGATATTACTTTTTCCATGATAGATATTGTTATGGTAAATAGGATATGTCCATCCATATCCACAGTCTGACTTCAGCGTAAAGAGCGCGAGTTTCCACTGTTGCTTCTATGGCAAGCCACACAGGTCCAAAACTTTTTGTGATCTTCTTAAGATAATGGTGAGAATGAACATAAGATGTTATTATCACTAGAAATGTTAAAATAAATGGAAGAATTTTTAAATAAATAATGTAATCCTTCCTCTGTAGGTAAAGAGAGAGAGCAGTCATTTAGTTATAATTTGTACCATTTGTTGCTGAAATCCCATCCTTATTTGGAGAAAAACCTACAACATGATGTTTTTGACTTTGATTAGACACAGATGAAAAGCAATATATGATCCATGAATCATTAGATGAGTCAGTTTCTGAAACCCCCATAAACGCTAGAGTTCTTTCACAATCAAAGCAGGAATTCGAAACCTCACCAACTTTCTTTTGTGTTGCTCATAGAAGCAGTAGGAGCTTGGATTGAAGCCTCCTACTGACGGAAGAAAATCTTGCAGCCATTGCACAAATGGACCAGATTACATTCATTAAAAGTGTTTTTATGTGTGGCTTTTATTTAAATATAACCTATCCACCCCCTTGCAAACCACAATCCCTATTGCGTCCTAAAACATTTAATTCCTATAGATGATGTATGATCAAAGCAGACACAAATCAATGTATCTTCTCTGAAGTTTTTGTCTTATTGCCAACCCAATTAAACCGCCACAAGCAAACAATGGATTTCAAAGAATTGCACATTGTCGAGCGGATGACAAATTGATGCTAAGGCTACCCTTAAGTGTCAGGACTTCCATGGTGGTCCACTAGTTGTCTCTTATTGTTTTGGTCAGCAGATCCACTCACCAACGCCTCATCTCTTGCTCAACATTTTTATTGGCAATTTATTGGCTTCCAGGAGATTTAAGAAGAATTGCCTCCAAGGAAGGCATGTCTCAATGTGCAGAGGTAGACTTCCTCCATCTAGTAGGAAAAGGTGAAGAAAAGGTACACAATACAGATTGAAGCAAAGATGCAGAGATCAAATTGGCTTTTTATGGCACTGGTGATGCAGCTGTTTGTTTGGTAGACAGATATGGATTGGGAGAAAACAATGTTGCTTATTCTAGAAAAAAAACAACTGGTTGAAACATAGTTTATTCATCAAAAAAACGGAATATGATGCACACTGACCGTCTTGGTACAACAAGTCACATCTGGCCGGGGGAAAAAAATATTTTTGACTGTTGCTCGTTTACAATTGTGAAGCAGGTCAACTACAACCCAAAGTGTACTCAAAGGTTAGCGATGAAGTGAAGTAATTCAGGAGGAGGAGGAGGTGGTGGCGGCGATGAGAACCACGAGAAGGAGCCATCGGAAGGGTCCAAAGCTAATGGTGGCCTTCGTTCTCATTTCTATGATTTGTTTTGTCATACCCGTGCGCACGTGTCTTGAATGAGCCAGCGGCCCGGGTCTCATTCTGGCTCTGCTCTCATAACTGTCAGGAGATCCTTTATCTGATGGACCTTTTATTTACAGCTTCAATTTCCTGAGCTTCTCGTGTTCCGCCTTTCTCCAGACCAGCGTCACATTGGAAGTATATGCAGTGTGGAATGCATCGCATAATTTTTTTTTTGAAAGAAAAATATTTTCCAAGCTTTCGTCTTCTTTTCAGAAAAGGAAATTATTATTTATGTATTATCTGAATTTTAGGGATGTTAGACACCCAAGGACAGGGACATATTAGTAGAACAAGGAGAGATATGCTTAACCATTGCCTATTGGTTGGACTGGACCTCTCTTGTGTTGTTCACGTCACGACAGTTATAGCTGTTTTTAGGTAGAAGGCAGGCAGGGAGGCCTGCGCTGACAGTACCTGTAAATCAATGGGCTTCACTGACAGAGATTGATCCCAGTGTCCAGACAGCTGCTGGTTGGAAGGATCCAGGTCTCATGTTTGAGTGAGATGATGTTGGACAGATTCCTTGCACCTAAGCGTGCAAGTTTAAAGAGGCATGAAATAAACACATGGCCTTTGCCAATAACTGGAAGAGCATTGGCAAGCTTACCAGCGACTCCAATGGACCTTTGGAAATTGGTATTGAAAAGCTTGCTCATTCATTCATTAGGACTCTATAGCCTGTAGATTTTTTTTTCATCAAAACTTGATATAGTCCTTTGTATGGTCAGACATTTTCATTTGAACAGTCTTTAGAAATATTTCCATTATTCCTTTCGAGGTTCGTGTTTTTTTTTTCCTCATTCAATTTATTTTTGTCTTAGGATACATTTACGGTCTGGTTAGTGATTCCGTCAAATGCTTTGTAGTTAGGAGGCTTTTTTTTATGCCTGCTTAATCTAGACGGTGGGTTCGGGCTGAACTATTATGCTGAATGTTGTCACTAGATAAAGGAATAAAATAGGAATAAAAATTTCCATAGATTTTACATGCACATATTTCAGAAGATTCCTTTCTTTACCACTGCATGCGTAGGTCCTCACTGATGGATGTGTTATTCCAGAGTTAATTAACCTGCTTTAATGACATCATGAAAGTGTAAATGGAATTCCATCTATGTATGTCATTGTGAATGTGCATTATGGGAAGCATATTCTGCAAAGACTAAATGGAATATTTTTGACAGCAGCAGTAATTAAGAGGGCCAGGATATGTCTTTACAACATGCAGAATCTTGTAATCACCTGGTGATTATAGTTTTCAACATTGTGGACTTAACTGCTGTGGGCCATTATGGGGTGCACGGAAGTCATTCACAGAGTCATTATTGCACCCTCCAAGATAACGGGCACAAAAGAACAAAATTACATTTGAGACCTCTCATCTGTTATTTCATTACCTTGCAGCGCCTGATGGGTAAAATGGGTTTCTCTTAATCTAAGAAGGTGGATTCCAGGTAGGCGAGTGGTTTATGTAATCTGGCGATAAGCGTCATCTCTCTTAATGCCATGTCACAGCTACCCCACTCCCCTACTACCACACACGCGTGTTGCATTGTCACCTCCCCTCCCCCCATCACACAAATAGGTCTATTTCCATGGTTCCCACATTGTAAAGACAAGAGTGTGCAATTATCCATTGGCCTCATGTGTTTCTACAGATGACATTCATACCTTCCTCCGGTTGTCATAATTAGGCCTGGGATTCTAGGGCACTTAGAGACCACATCAATAGGCAACTCCGCCATGTTATTCACACGTCTCCCATCTCCAAAGTAGCCATAGTACACAAAAGAAACAATGCACAGCAGCTAGTTATCCTCACCAATGTAGCTTGGCATGGCCGGGGAAACAAAATGTTATCACCACCAATGGTACTTTTCTTGTGTATAAGAGGATAATGCATAAACTGCATGAGTAATATCACATTCCTCGTATAGCCTTTTTTATATTTTTTAGAAGATATCCCTTTCAAAGCGACAAAACCGTTGCCCACGTATCAACGTATTTGTGGACAAACTCCCCGTCATAAAAATCCACATCTTTCCTTCTATGTAGTTCTTTGCTTTTCCTATTAGGTTTCCCATTAAAGTGGTGATTAAAGCCACGTTACATTGTATGATGTTGATTCTTGAGAAAGCACAGAAATTCAAGCGAGAGGCAGAGTGCTGGAGTTCTATGGCTAGCCGTGATGGGGTGATAATTATTCCCTCTACTTAATGGTCTGTTGTTGGAGAATTAATGATCTATGATCACATAGGCCACAGTAGCATGGCAACACGGAACCAGAAAGGATTCTGTACAGACTCCAAGGAAGAACAGGGTTGGGGAATGGGAGAGACACATGTATCCCTGAAATGTCAATCGCATTTCTGTTTTCTCTCACCTGAGGGAAGCCTTCGTATGTAAAGATTGTATGGTTTTTTTTCTTAATCACTGGAATTTTGGTTTTTAAATAATTGGATGCAAAGTCATTCCACATATAGATATTTTCCGTCTCCCGTTCCCGCTAAAGATACAGTACTGCTGTCTTTTATTAACTAGAGACATTATTAGCCAATACACAAAAGCATATTTTGGTATGCCGTTTTGTTGTAAATAAAACTAGAATGCCAAGCTTTGTAGCCGTGTAGTGGGTACACTCTCAATGGTTCTGTAAAATACGAGAGACAAGCCGGTGACCTCTGTATTTGATTGAAGTTAGAGATAATACCAACATGATCATTGTCTGTTGGGGGAATTTATAATGTTATTCATAGATAATACATAGATAACTCCTTTCATATATTTTGTTCACAAACATATAGACATATAAACATCAGCAAAGCAAAACAGAAACATACAGAGATAGTACTATGGAGCACTATTATGTTATTTTATAACATGTATAACATACCATATAAATGACTATTGTCTTACTAATAACATACACATTCACATGTTCTGTAAGACACGCTATCTTGTCATCATTTCATTATTCTGTGCCTGTTGATAAGCGCTGCGGACATTAACAATACTCACGCTCCCCCTCTCACTCTTACATTTCCCACACGCACACACAAACATGCACACCTGCAGACAAACTCCAAAGACAATATTGTATGCTGAGGGACGGCAAGACACACTAGACTGCTGTGAGTTTGATGGAAATCACCAACATTTCATGAAGGGTGTGTTAATTTATTTTAATAAATATTGTTTCTAATTTTTCTGTTTGCTTACAAAAATGCTACCTTTCTCTTCAGATGATGTATTGTACAAAATGCTTTTTAATCTTCCTTATTTAAGCTAACTGCTCATGCACAGTATTTTTAAGTGATGTCTAAGCCATAAATAAAATAATGTGTGTTAGAAGATAGAAGATGTCTTAATAACGTGATGACATGGTCAAGGGATACTGCCGCGTAATGATAAAATAATCCAGTCCAGTGGTTTATTAAGGCTTACATACATTTCCTATAAATTTCGATCCAATGAAACGTTATCGAGAGCTGCACACCAGTCCATCATGGGGTGAAACCTATCCGTGTCTCTTTTAATAACACTGTCTTTATAAACATGGCACCATAGATACCATTCACACTGAAAGGCTTGGCAAAAAAAGATCCGACTGTATTTTGCGACGTGTTCAATATGAATGAGATTAAGGCTTTAATAGGTGGACAACTCCATTTGTCTCCCTCGTATTCGTTCCCCATCAGACACGGCCCATAATGGATTCATGGAGATATGTGTCCGTATGAGTCGAACAAACTGGCATACTACTGATGTAGCATTTTTAAAAAGCACCATCAATGCCACTACAGTTGAATATCAGAAGTTAGAACACAATAGTTATTTGTGGAGTGTATAGTTTTGTGTCAGGCTAAAGGGTGGAGTTGCTGGTTTAATTATTTATCAAGCATCACAGTAGCCGTATTCATTTCCTCGTGTGAAGTGTGAGCATGCCACCTGTAGCCGTGAGAATGGCAAAATAGGCCTGCATGAAATCAATATAATGTACACATGGTGTATATACAGCCCATGCAGGATGAATCTGGATCTAGTCACCACCAAAAAATACTACATTATCGATGATAAAGGTAAATAAAGAGTACTTCCCTTGCGGGCTATATATTTTGCAATGGCTGACGAGTCTTTTAGTTAGTCAATTACACGTTTTTTGTCTTTCAAATTTAATTAAGAACAGCACTCATTGTCGTTATTACATCATTGCGTTGGACCACAATCAACACACTTTTAACACTGATTACTTTGAGTAACATTCAGCCGGTTGGTGTGAAGCGCTAGACAAACAGAGGGTCCATGCTTCTTAGTGGTCCAAACGGGAATCCCCCCCCCCCCCCTCCCTCATCGGTTTGTGAGTTGGTTCTGCAGAGTCAGCAGGAAAGCACACAAAAACGGAATTCAGTAAAAAAAATCCCTCCTCCCCACTCTCTGCTGGGAGTTTTTTTTGGTGCTTTTTCCCCCCTCAACAGCCTGCCTCCCATCTCACCTCCCCCCCCCCTTCAGCCATCCCCTCACCACCAGCCCCTCCCAGCACCCCTCATGAACTGACACACGCTAGAAGAAACATACGCTGCTATTTCCACTTTCCGACAGCTTGTGCTGCTTGGAAAGAATGGCGCTCAGCGGCAGTAGGGTGGAGGGAAAGGGGGGAGATTAAGGCAACTGCTGCAGAAGGTTTAAACATTTATGTGGAAATACAATACAAACACATGTAATTGGACATTTAAAACAACAGCCCACATTTAAGTGCTGTAAATGCCTCAACAAGGACCTGTTTTCAGGTGGCCAGAAGTTAGTTCCTTTCCCCAGTTCCTTCACAGTATTATAATCACAATGTTTCATTTACCGTATGTTATCTAGTTATGTACCGATATAAATATATATTTGTAAAAAGCTATTTTATTCAAAGAAGTACTTATTTTATGTTGATGGCAAAACAAGTATAAAATTGTTCCAAAGTTGTAATGTTGTGAGGCTTTCTTAGAGCTGGGCCTTTTGTAAAAAAAAAAAGCTAGGTTATTTATGTTTTTATGCCACATATTTATCTAAATAGTTTCATTGACTGCCAAACTCGCTCGTGTCACTCTCAAGTTACTGCCTATGGCTGACACTTCTCTAACCAACGCCAATGGAAGATGAGTCAACCTGAAAGAATGTGCTATACTATTCATCGTTTAAGAAGAATTCATCTTAACGTCTACATAACCCACTCCACTGTGTTCCCGCCGTGTGAAGATCGTGACCCTGAAAACACGAAAGAGCACTACTAAAACCCCTAACCCCCTTGATGAACCCAACTGACGTCACTTTGCTTCAATTCGACTAGCCTTGTCTTGGCCGTGTCTCCACGCTCTCCTCCCTGTTCAGATCTTCTGGGGCTGCGGGCCTGGGCAGCATTTTGGTGTTGGGTGTGCTGGAGGCAGCTGCCTACGCATTTACAGCTACAGCCTCTCTGTCCTGTGTGTGTGTGTGTGTGTGTGTGTGTGTTGTGTGTGTGCGTGTGCGTGTGTGTCTCCTTATCTGATCTCGTGTGTGTTTGTTTCCCTGTGTGCCGGCTATCTCCTCCAGGGCCCACCCTAGTCTGGTCCAGGCCTCGGCTCGCACAGTCCTGACCCTTAGCGCCACCATGGACCCCGGCAGCTGGAGTGGCAGCGAGAGCCCCGCGGAGGACATGGACAGGCTGAGCGACTCGGCCGATAAGCCCTTGGACAACGACGCAGAGGGCGTGTGGAGCCCCGACATAGAGCAGAGCTTCCAGGAGGCGCTGGCCATCTACCCACCGTGTGGCCGCCGGAAGATCATCCTGTCTGATGAGGGCAAGATGTACGGTGAGTACCGGAGGCCACCTTAGAATAGTCCACGGGGTGAGTGAGTGAGTGTGCGTGTGTGAGCGTGTGTTGTTGTTGGGTTGGGTAATTTTCACTTGCCGTTTTTTTTGTGTTGTATACACAATGTGGTGTGTATAGACACATGCAAACACGGTGGACTTAAAGCCAAGGAATTGATTTGAAAATCGTGTTGAACCAGATGATTATGCATGAGACAATCAGGATAAAAGCCATCCTGGCTCACTGATGGTGAACAACTCCTCTGGCCTTCCAGAAGTTGCCTGTGTAAGCGGAGCATCAAGGTTTGGTCAGCAGCAGATGGTACTACGGCTGCCACCAGCTGTAGCCCCCGCTCCTCCCTTCAAATCTCCCCCCCACCCCACCCCCATTCCTGGCTGCCTGATGTCATGGAAAGAGGGATTTTTTTTTTCTCCTGCAGATTTGGACTGTCTCACAGACTGTCAGTGTCAAGGGAAGCCGAGAGACCCCTCCTCTCTCTGCCTCTCGCTCTCTTGTCTGTTTCTCTGTCTCTGTCTCTGTCTCTCTCTCTGTCTCTGTCTCTCTCTGTCTGTCTGTCTGTCTGTCTGTCTGTCTGTCTGTCTGTCTGTCTGTCTGTCTGTCTGTCTGTCTGTCTGTCTGTCTGTCTGTCTGTCTGTCTGTCTGTCTGTCTGTCTGTCTGTCTGTCTGTCTGTCTGTCTGTCTGTCTCTCTGTCTTCTGTCTCTGTCTCTGTCTCTCTGTCTCTCTGTCTCTCTCTCTGTCTCTGCTCTTCTCTCTCTCTCTCTGTCTCTGTCTCTGTCTCTGTCTTAGTCTCTCTCTTCGGTCCCTGTCTCTCTCCTGGGCGTTTGCTTGCAACTGTCATGTGACCCCTCTGGCCAAATAAAATGTAAATTCTAGTCCCCCTCCCACCCCTTCTCCAGTCCGTCTTCCGTCTTACTCCCCTTCTCCCTGGCAGGGGCCGGCTCGGGGTGCCAGACAGACCAATACACTCTCCACCCTGGATGATAGCTCAGCAAATTGGTTTACTTCGGGTCAAAATGATAGCATTAATTTCTACCGTCAGCACGCCGTAAATCCTTACATGGCAAAGCCGCTGCAGTTAAATTGATATACCAAAGATAAGGATTTTTTAAATATAAAATGTAAAAGAATTGTGAACTATATTTTGGGCAATCTTTTGCTTTAGTGTTAACTCTAGTGGCCGTAGTGAAACTGTTTATCTTAAACTGTAACAAGGGCCAGGGCTGTTTATCATAAACTTTAACTAGGGCCAGGGGTGGACCTGTTTAAGGTAAGAGCAGAAGCGGCGCTGGTCCCACTTTCTTCTCTTCAAGCCATTTGGGTTGGAGAGTGAGGCTGAATTTAAACTTCTGCATACAGCATGTTTACTAAGCGTGCTGGTATACTTCCATATCATGTTAACTTGTACACAAAGGGGTCGGCATAGCATTTACGACCCAAAAACCAAACATACCTGTTCACGGCTCGACCATTTCTATTTGTATTTATAATAATTCATTATTTTTTGTAAAAACGTTCCTGCTCAACCATTCCGGATAACCTCTGGAAGGACTACATGCACACGTACACGGGCACATTCTGAGGCAGTATATTGATACTGCCTCTTATGTTCTAGTAGTAGTAGTAGTAGTAGTACTAACAGTAGCAGTAGTAGTAATATTAGTGGTGGGTGGCTTTCTTTCCATCTATCCTTTATATAACACGGAAGGGCTTAGGCCATTCACCAGGCCAGACCTGTTGTTACTAGGTAAAGGAAATGCCAGATGCCTTTCATTTTTATGTGGGCCGGCGCTTCCAGACATAAAATCAGTGGGGCTTTGTTTACCATGTAAATTTCTTGCCGGCATCCATCAGATTTCCATAAGGGATGCGCTCCTTGGTAACAGGGCCTCATTTCAGAATACCATCAGAGATGATGAGAAACCCATGAAGGGTCCTCCAGAACGGCTCAGAGGCAGGGGTTTCTCTAAAACGAGAATTCTATAAAAAGCACCAGATTTTGTCTTTTAAGCGGGTAAGGTCTTGGGTAAATGTGCCTTGTAATCCAGCTCCATGCACTTTTTTTTTTATAAGACACAGGAAGACAAAAACCACTCCTGGCATGTAATATGAAGCAGGCGCAGCAGAAGGGGAAACATGTATTTGTGAGAGTAGAGGCCACGAGGGATGCTACAGTGTTCTATACACAGTGCTGATCACAAGAGGAGCCGCCACGAGTGCCCTTAAGCCCTTTGTTACCCAGGGGCAGAGTGCTGTTAATTAGCAACAGTCTCTATAGCAACTGTCTTGCTGTAAAAAAAAAAACAATGCCTAATTTCTCCTTCTTGTGGTGTTTACCTGGAGTGTTTTCTGATGTCCAAAAAACCTATCGGCGGTTGGCACCGTGCCCGTTCCTGTGAGGCTAATTGTGAGTTGGACAGGAAGCCTCCCAGCTGCGTCGTAGGTATTACCCAGCACTCTCTCCCTGGCTCCCCATGTCCACTGGCCACTAGATGTTAAAAAGCACAAGGAAAACATGTCAGTAATGCAGCCCAAGACCTTGTCGCGCTACAGTTACACCGGTCACCTGCTGTGCGAAATTGGGTGCATATATGAAATGACACGATTCACGCAAATTGTATCTTTATTCATTGTTATGCATTTGCACATGCCCTGCTGCAAACTAAATAGCATTGGCTTCGTAGCTGAAGAAAGGACACAAATTGCATATTGATACTGTCTAGGCCTAATCCACATAGGTTATTTTTGGTTAGATACCTTTTCATTGGCTCTCTTCTATTTACAGACAATAAAGCATAGGTAGTAGTATTTTTTCCAGGAGTATTATATCAAATAAATGGGGGGAAACATTTTATTGAAGAAGATGTCTTGGGGGAAATAAATCGTAGTGTATTACTGCCTTTACTCTGGGTGTGATGCCACAGTTTACCCAATTAGTTTCAACATGTTAACACTGCGCAGGTCTATACAACTCACTAGGCTAAAACGATAACTATATGGGCTAGGCTAATGGGCTGGAATATTCGGTCCATATCATGCCGCCCTTCCTCTCTCTGAGTCCTTTGAGGTAAAACTCCTCCCGTTCCCTCTCTGCGGTTGCTCTGCCACCTCATCAGCGCTCCAGCCTTTAGACCCCTCCTGTGGGAACTAAGTGGCACTTGGTTTGCGGGGATGCCAAGGATGAGTTAGATATAATGAGCAGACCTGGCCTGCCCCAGATGGCCCTGCAGCACAGCGCTCCTCCGGGGGCCTGTCTCGCTGGGCTGAGCACGCTCGGTGCTGGAGCGAGCGGGGACTGAGCCTCCCCGCTGGGCACGTAATGAGGAATTCTGGGATCAGCTCAGGCTCCCTCAGTCACCTGCATTTACTCAGAATGCAGGGAGGAACTTGGGTTCAGAAAGACGTTACCCACTGCCTCCACTATAATCCCCCCCCCAGCCCCGTTTTGTTCCCCCGGTCATTTGTTGTCGCTGCAACACCGCAGAGTTTTACACACGTTGTGCTGTTAACGAAAACTTCAAATTGCTTTATGTCTTCATTCCCCGATTAGAGATGAGAATAAAGATGACGATGGCGCCGGACGGAATGCCTTAGTATAAATAGAAAGGGTGTTGTTGTTGTGACAAAGCTTTAGATAGCACGGTTATGCTACAGATGTTTTCCTCTATTGATTTGTCACATATAAACACTAATATGAACGAGGGGGGAGAACTGCCTGTAGTTGTTCGGGGGTGGGGGGGGGGGGGGTGTAGGGAGGGATATTAGTACGAAGCTTGGCTTTCAAAGAACTGGCACTGATGCATTATTAAGGGCTAAAAGGCGCAGAGTAGCTTGTAAAAATGTTACGGGAGGGTACTGTCCTTTTCATGTGCTCTCTTACTTAATCAACCGCACGCTGTTGGAGATCTTACTTGGAGCTCTCTACACCTGTTGCTTTGCATCCTGGACAGAAGAGAACTGGAGAAAAGGAGACTGGATCTTTACTGGACCAACGTGCTGCTTTTCCGATGATGGCTGATACATACACTATTGTTGATGGAGCCATCAATTGCCATCTTAATTCACCATCATTTCTTTTGACCAGTGGCGCTATGTTGCCATTTATGAATGTCTGTATATTTGTATGTTGCTTGTGAATCTGAGAAAATCCAGTGCATTATATATGCTTGTACTAAGGTGCTTTGGTGCTTTGGGCTGTTTGTTTTTCCGTGTTTATGTGACCCAAAGATGTAATTAATAAGACAGCAGGTCAGGCCCTGTCACAACTTCATAAATGAGGCAAAGACCTAAAATAAAAATAGAATGAAGTTGTTTCAACAGGGCAAAGAACAGGGCCCAAATGTAGAGGCCTGTATTTTTAGCTTGCTTCCTATAAAATCTAGTCTATATTTCGATGGGAAAATCTAAATATCTTTAGCATCCGTCCATTTGCTTTGCGGTGAAAACCCCTAGATTCATTCTATCGCCCACGATAGAACATTTCAATTAATTTTGCTTGAAAAGTGTTATTTTAAAAACAAAATGATGGCTATTAATGAACTTAAGTTATTGTTCACATCTACAACTTGAACTTTAAAATCTATTTAGGGATATATGTGGCATCTTGCATTCTTTTGTACAGATGTTATCCAATGGCATGCAGCTTTTTGAAAGTTATTAATTTTTAGCTCAGTATTTTCCAGAACATCAGTGTCCTAATTATTATATTTTCCAAAAGAGTCCATGCAGCATAGTCATTGCATTGTCTCAATTTTGTTATCGACCACACTTAAAATCTGTTAATTTTCCTCGGATAACGGAACATTCTCTGTCTGTATGTGGAGTTTGTTGGGGTGTGTCTCAGCTCTGAGGTCTGGTTGAGGTTCTGCAAGCTGAGCTACTGGTTTCAGGTTGCACGCTCCCAATTGGCTGCCATTGTTGTTCTTGAACACAGTTAAACTCTGAGCTCTCTTAAAGATGCAGTGTCAAGAACTGGGTCTGTTTGATCCTGATGAGAGGGCGTACGGCCCTACTCTTGGGCTGAACACTTTATGTTGATGGCTTCATATTATACTGATGGAACCGTTTTGTATAATCAGTGTAGGAATGGCCCGATGTAGCCGACAAGAGAGATGCAACTGAATCTGATCAAAAAGGAAAGACTTATCTTTGAACAACGCCATGTAACCCTTTTATTATCCTGTTGTATGAACAAGCTATAGCGAAGGCATCTACATCTACTCCTACTATATAACCATGACCATGTTTGACGAAGAAATTACAAATTTGTTTCTTGGTTCAAATTTGATTTCTTCAGCAAAATTTTAAAAAAATACCACGGCTTGTGCATGAAGCCAAAACAAATGCGACGGGAGGGGACATTATGGCCGTGAAGGTGGACTTTCTCACAACCGTCAGCGATAACACCTCTTGCTTTTTGCTCGGGCGCTACATTGATCCCGAGAGATTGCAAATATTGATTTGGCTCAGGGTCCTCTTACTCTGCTGTGGGCGAGGCAGGTAGAATGCACCTTCTTCGCAGCCTTTCCTCATCATGTTCACACATCGCCGTGGCTAACCCAGTCACTCGTTCCCCCCCCGTGGGACTCATCATAATTACACATGTCCCCACAGATTAGTGCAGCAACCTGTTCGGCTGTAGTCGCTTGGATGGGGGGGGGGGGGGGTCCTGCTCTCTAGCTTACGTATTCCTCTCCTCTGCCTCTCCTGAGGGGCACACCTCAGCACGTTGACGAGCCTCTGCTGTAATGTATGTGATGATCAACTCAGGGACTACTAATTGATTGAGTGAGTCAGACAAGGGCTGGCTGTGCAAATGGTTCCCTTGTGAGGGTATCACACAGAGAGGGAGGGGGGGGGGGGGAGGGAGAGGAGAGAGAGAGAGAGAGGGAGGGAGAGAGAGAGAGAGAGAGAGAGAGACCGCTCGCACCTTGTGTCTGAGAGAGGGGGGGGCTCCACTTGAGGAGATGGAGAGGGGGAGAGGGAGAGAGGGAGAGGGAGAGAGAGAGAGGGAGAGAGAGAGAGAGAGAGAGAGAGAGACCGCTCCACCTTGTGTCTGGAGAGGGGGGGGGGAAGAGAGAGAGAGAGGGGGGAGGGAGAGAGAGAGAGAGAGAGAGAGAGACCGAGAGAGAGACCGAGAGAGAGACCGAGACCGAGGGAGAGACCACCCGCTCCACCTTGTGTCTGAACACGGGTCCAGTTCAACAGAGGTCCTCTGCTGTAATGTTCTCGTGTCTCCCGGAAGGCGTAAGGTTGCTGACCTGATTTTCTGATGTCTTGTAGGTTCTGGAAAGAACAACTCACCCTTGACCTCCAACCCTCCCGATCCCTTTTGAACTCGCACATTACTCAAGCGCCCCTGACCCCCAGCCCAACGATAAAACCTTTTATCCAGCTCAATAAAGCCATCTCAAGTTTAGTATTGATTTTCCTTTGTGTCCAAGGGTGAGGAAGAGATAGTGAAAAAGCTGTTAATTACAATTAGACGCAATATTACGCAGTATTATGGTTGGAATTGATTTTGCTGTGGTCGGATTTTTCCAGCATGTGAAGGATGGAGTAATTTCATTTTTTTTTCCCCCTCATAAGTGACATAGCAGATGTAACGGTCAAATATAGAACAACGGAAACATGTGGAGGGACCAATGTTGGTGCCCTCAAAATAAAACCAGAACATTCACCAAGAAGAACATCTTTAGGCATCAGAAGGCCGAAGAAACTCTTGCTTATAATCGGTGTTCAGTTAATAATATTACAGTCAATATGACAATAATATGTTATACTTTCTCTTGGAAAAATCCTAGCCCTTAGTAATAATAATCAAGGAAAGCTGATGGGCTTGTTTCAATACTGATTTTTTAATTGCTCGAAGCTGAGGCTTTAATCGCAGGTTGATCCTAGGTTGAGCACCAGCAGTGGCGTGATAACGGAGCAATGTGGAATCACCAGCAATTTGCAGCAAGCTGAGCTGCTTCATTCGCATGTTGATGATCTGACCAATCAAATCTTCAGACTTCCTAGCCAATAACGTTTGTTTAATGGGACCATAAACAGCATGAGATTGCAATTGTAGTCGAAGAATCTCTAAATCCCTTCCGGTTACACTGATGTATCCTCAGGCCCGACCCAATGTCAGGATGGATGGTGTTGAGTCCATAACTGGTATATTCGTATATAAGTATTACAATTACTGCTAATAACAATTGTTTGAGCCAACATACAATGAAAGCAAAGAATCCGTGGATTGGATTGTTACACCCTTCATCAACTACAGCCTTGAATTGTTATTGATTATAACAAATAGTATACATTGTTGATTGTTTACTCCAAAAGGAGTTTGAGACATAGTTCCTGGTTTGATTGTACCATCAAACGATTTTCTTGCCACTGTTTGATTCCAGACAGTGGCAGTTTGACTCCTGAGGGCAACGCCATGGCTTATGTGGAGACACACACACGCACACGCACACGCACACGTACACGCACACGTACACGCACACGTACACGGACATGCACGCCCTGTCTAAGGACCCATATCTTGGGAGAATTTTTGGTTACGTTCTCCAGGTTTTCTTGCTTCCCTATCTGAATGGAGACCCAAACTTGCCCATAGGTGTGTGTGTGTGTGTGTCTCTTCAATATAGTTGCATTGTTGTGTGTGTCCCTTCAATATATTTGCATAGTACACAAAGTATTTTGAGATTTTTAACATTTGGAGAACATCTTGAAACCCCATCTTATCTCTTACCCGCAATTTTGTTCCTCGGAATGAAACCTCTCAAATAGTTGTTCTCAATGTGTGCCATCCATCTTCTTGACCACGTACCAAAGTATGAGGTGCGGTTTGGTATAAGGGTTGTGGTCCCAGTGTGTTGCGTACTTCTCTTTTCCGTCATTCAGAAAAAGGAGTGTGTTTTTCTTTGATGGCCAGCAACAGAGCCAACCTATTTGGTTTGAATTGATCACAGATAGAAATCCTGATACATTTCCAGCGCGATACATTTCCAGGTGTGTAAGACCAACAAGAGGCACACAGCCACTGCCTGTTGGAATGTATCACTCATACAGCATTTGGATTGAATAAACATTTGTGTGCCTCTTTGTTCACAAGATTTGATGGCCTGACCCGCAGAAAGAGCAACGGAGCCAATCCGATGTGGTTTCTGGCCCAGCTCGAGTCTGTCTCACATCCCTTGACATCATAGCTGAGCACTTGGCCAGATGTGGCTGTGGTTTTGTCCGTGTTCAACGAGGCCTGTTACAGGAAATGGGTTCTTTTAAAATGGAGGGATAAAAGTACAGCAAAACCAGTAAAATTGTGTTCCTTTCACTCAGAGGACATAATCTAGGAAGTATGATATTTAATGTGCCAAAACTCTTAACTTCAGCCTCATTGTTCATCTTAAAAAAAAGGGCAGAGAATACAAATAAGGGAATAGTGCATTACTGCTGTATTTTTTTTGGAATTTAGAAATCAGAGATAAAATTCTGTTTGGCAGGGTAACTTACCTTTGATTATATTTTATTCCTATTTTAAATGTTTTCACGTGAATTACACATTTCTAAGGTGTGTAATCATGTTTTCAAGTGTAGAATTTTCTTTACACAAACAACTTGTGTAAAATAGGACATAAAGGACTCCCGCATCAGACTAGAAATGCTTTTTCTCCCTTTCGTTGAAGGTAACAAATGAAAACTGCACTCTCTGGATGTGTCACACAAGAAAGGTGTTAGCAAGAAGTGGTCGAGAAGAGGTGGATTAAAAAGAGGACAATGAGACACAACAGTGCTGCGAACCTTCACAACACCAAGACAGAATAGCGAGAGAGCTGTACTGAATAGCATCCAACCTTTTTCTTCCTTCCCTCTTATCATTCTCCTGCCTCCAGCGCCTCTCTCTGTCTCTTTATCGCTGGCTTTCTGTCCTCCACCCTTCCATTTCCAAATGTATGCATGCTTTGCAATGCCTTATTTGTGGGATCATTTGCATCTCCTCTCATGGCGATCCAGTGAGAATCGCATTTTCCTTAAAGTGTAATTCTGGCGAAAACTGAACCCAGGGTCTTTGTTTTGGCAGGTATACCCATCAAATAAGCCCTCCAGATACTTTTTTAATTGGAAATCGAGTATAGACTTTGCCCGGCGCAATGTTTGGCTTCCATGTTATTGCTTAGGGGCACCGCAAATAGTACTAAATCTACACTTTTTAACTACTAATATTGCTCAAAATAGCACCAAACCTCTGCAGAAGCATGATTAGGGTCCCTACACTTAAAACGAAGCATCAGCAACTTAGTATACCGGGAGTTTATTGGTAAAGACTGTTTTCAAAGTCTGTGCCTTACCGGTAGGTCCTTTTTTAATATACTCCCGATATGCTAACATAGTTGTTGATGCTTTGTTTTATGTGTAGGGACTCTAATCATGCTACTGCATGTAAAGTATCTGGCAGGCTTTTTTGATGGGTATACATGCCAAAACAAAGACCCGGTGGGGTTCGCCGGAATTACACTTTAAGGTTTCTGAATAAAATACTGACCTACCTGATTCCCCCGCTCTGCCCTGAATGGGGGAATCAACTTCTCGGGCCAGTGGCCAGCAGTGTGCTGCTGGGGTTCAGGGGGGAAGAGCTGAGCTACCCTCTTGTTGGGCCATTCACATGCCCCCCCAAAATCTCTAGGGACGGTATGGGGTTGAGTTCACTTTGGCAAAGGAAGGGATGCAATACATGCTCCTCCCATCTGTCTTTAGTAGTGTGACTGCTTCTTAAGGTCATGGAAATATAACGTATAGGACCCCCCCCCCCCCCCTACCCTCAATACCACCACACTCAACTGCAAATTTATAGCAAACAGTCGTTTGCTCTAAATACAGGGTCTTCATCAAGCAGCAGGACTCTGTTTTCTATAGCAGCCGAGGAACTTTTTTCCACAACTAATAATCCGAGCAGTGTGTATTACGGTTGAGTCCCTTACATTCAGGGGCGTAGCCACATGGGGGATGGTTGGCCATCCTGCTGGCCCCCCCCCCCCCCGAGTCTAGAAAAAAAATTATACAGTTTATCCTGAACGGAAACGGTCTAAAGAAAGCTGAAATATGCACTATTAGTTTGATCCAACTTTGACTTCTTATTCTTATTCAAAGTGTTATACTTTGACATTAAAGTGCCACCCCGAATATAAGATTGGCCCGAGCCGGCCATCACAGTAATGATGTCCTGGCTACGCCCCTGCTTACATTTAACCACAGAAGCTGCTCCGCCACAGCACATGCAGGTCGCCTGGCAACATTTATGCACACACAGAGGATTGGCAGCAATCCATGTTGCTATACTTTATTGCTAATATATTCCTCTTAATATTTCTCAGTCATAAAACCGTAGAACTTCAGGTGTTGGGAGCTAAAATCTCAATGGACTGCCGTTATCTGTTCTGAACCTTTTGGTTTGTGTTGAGCACTGGATTGGAGGAAGGTTAAAAGTGCAATCCACTTAACTCTCTTGGTAGCTTTGAGAAAATCACATACCTTAATCTGTAAACTAGCCATGGTATTTTATGTGTTGTATATAACTAGAATAATAGCTTCATACTAAGCATAAAATAACTACCGGTACTTGTCCTTCTAAGTGTCTGTGGGTGTGTGCGTGTGATTGTGTGTGATATGAGATCAACTGATTCTCAAAGCTCATGGTAATATGCAACTCTATGATATGACCCCATTTCGATCAGGTGTCTCGTGCGTACCAAAAGTCGGTACCAAAAACATTTGGTTTATTCTCATTTGTCATACACAATGTTGAGATTCAAGTTCTTTATAGTTCACCATAGATGCTTGAGATGGCGCCCCCTTGTGATGTATAATCAATTTCAGATAATAATAATGAATAATACTAATAATACTAATACTAATTCAAATAATAAAGATCACAAGAAGGATAAGCATACAGGCCTACAAGATTGAACAATAGACACATTTGTTCAAGATTTATAATTTGTATTTTAGTAAAAATAAATAAAAAGTTGCTACTTCCCCCTTACCTAAACTGTAGGGGGACAACAATGTACACAAGTTATAATGAAATGCACTAATCCCACACTTGACTTGCATATTGACAAGGCAATTTGGAAAATGGTGATTTCAGGATGGCTAGTTATCAGGGTTGTTTCTTTTTCACACCCGGTGAAAAGGATAAGTAAGTAAGTAAACAAGCTTTCAGTCTGCCATTTATGTTTGGACTGTGTAAACAACTTTGGAGCACTTGGTCTGTTTCAGTTGATTATGTGCAATCAAGCTGGAGTTATCATCCCCTACATGTTGTTTATTTGTCCGAGACAGGTGTCCACTGGCTTGCTTGAGACTAACCTAAACTTCACCACGAGTTCTGAAGGACAAATACCCAGGGGGACAAGACTGTCCTGGGGTCAAGACCTGTATGCGTGAAAGACAAATGCACATCAATTTCACGGCCGCTGAGAGATTTGAATGCATATTGACTTAATATTGGCTTTCAAAGTAAAAGCTCTGTCAGCTCCACCTTGTCATTAATTAAGTGCACGTGAGCAGAGCAAAGACATGCACGGTCCATGTCACGAAACCACAACCGCACTCTTTCAGTGTCTTTTACACACGCAACAACAAAAGACACACAATAGACAAACAAACTCAGACCTGATATCTGCCTTAGGTATCAGCCTGATTCCAAATGGTGCTGCAATTTCATCGGTAGAATATGGATGTAATTGAATTAAGCAAGTCTTATAAATGCACTGTCTTCCCTTTATTACACTGACATTTATTTTGTGTGTGTGTGCAGGAGTGCGTGCCAGTGTGTGTGTGTGTGTGTGTGTGTGTGTGTGTGTGTGTGTGTGTGTGTGTGTGTGTGTGTGTGGTGTGTGGTGTGTGTGTGTGTGTGTGTGTGTGTGTGTGTGTGTGTGTGTGTGTGTGTGTGTGTGTGTGTGTGTGTGTGTGTGTGTGTGTGTGTGTGTGTGTGTGTGTGTCCATGAGTGAGTGCCTGCATGCGTGCGTGTCTGTGTGTGTGTGAGTGTGTTAGTGTGTGTTAGCTAGGGTAAAAACAGCCAGCCTGTTGATACGTTCCGCGCAGGTGTGTCAAAGCATTTCTATGACATGTGTTGGCTCTTCTGCTGCAAACAACTACAGTACCTGCCCTCCTATAATTTGTGTAATAGTTTTGGGGTTGGTAACGTGTAATTACCATGTGAAAAGGCTGGTGCCGGGACGATTGCGAATCGTTTGGGCAATTAGTGCAGAGCTGAGGACAGAAGAATGTTTGAAGCCTCTCCTAATTAGGAAGCTCCACAAAACCATTTCTTTAATTAAAACATGATGAAAGCAGCACTGTTTTAGATGGATACATTTCTGTTGCCATTCTTTTATATAACATTTATGAATGTCCAGGCCTGTGTTCTTTCATAGCCGTCTTTGAAGAGAATGGAATTATATGACGTCGTAGATTCATTTGAAAGGCTGTCTCTGTACAGAGCCCACATGGGGCTCATAGCAGATTCTGGATCTGTCCTTTGAACTCTGTGATATATGAAATAGTGAACTCCGTATTCCATTGTAGCAATGGGGTTTACATGTAAGAAAATTCTTAAACATCTAGGAATATTTTTTATTTCGTCTTTTCAAATAGCCAAAGTCACAACCCCAGCTGGTTTTATAACGATGACATTTGAAACTATTATGATTCGAAGAAGAGCTCTTCACCTCGACTATTGTAAGAGGCAAATTAAATGCTTGCTCCATTGAACATTTTCCATCTGTTCTGTGTCACAGGTCGTAACGAACTCATTGCGAGATACATCAAGTTACGGACGGGAAAGACGAGGACTCGGAAACAGGTAAGAAAACCCTGGCTGGAGGATGAGATAGGAGCCTAGTCAGATATCCAACGCACACGCATGCACGTGAACACATGCACAGGCAGACAAACACACACATAACACACCCCAATGCTCAGTTGCATGCATGCCTAAGCTGGTGTCTAGCTATGATACAGAAGGCCCGATGCATTCATACAGGAGTATAGACAGCAAACAAAATGAACAGCCTATTTTGCAATTTACTCTCACTTGTTTATTTTGTGTGTTTTTATACTCTTACGCTTAACATTGAATACTTTGAAACAATTTGTTAATCACTATATCTTTGCAATTCAATATGCATTGTGTTGCTAGACAATAAGAAGGAAAAAAACACACAAAAAAAACAAAAGAACCCGGCATACGCTGGAGTGCAGCCCCCGTTTCTCCAAAAGCATTCTTTCCTCTGAATGAATTGAGGTTGCACACTTTGCGGGACTAAAGGCTTTTATTTGTGGGCAGGTGGAAGCACAAATAGAGTGGGACTTGCTCTGATCACAGGCATGCCACAGAAACCCGGAGACTGGGCTCTTTTTTCTGCACTGTAAGGCAATCAAAAGTGCATCTCGGTGCTTATACGTCCTCTAGAAAACAACGAAATTGGTGCTCGACACTCGGGGTGCAGCCCATAGCTCTCTGCCTCCCAAACTAGTTTTGCAGTCCCGCAACACCAAGTGTCCTAAACCCCCACTGAGACCGAGCAGGCTGTTGTACTGCACTCTGCTTCATTAGGGTTCAGGGCTTTGGTTTGGTTTTTGCAACAACAATACCGTTAGCCTCTAAGCATAATTGTCTAAGACATATTTTAAGGTCCATCTTGTATTTTGCTAAATACTGTACAAGTCAAGATGAGTCAAATAGACGTCTTAGGCAGATAGTGATTATGGAATGTAAAAAGCACTCTGATTGGCTTAGGATATAGCCAATGAGGCACAGGGAATCAGTACATGAGGACGGTAGAGTTATGTTAGATATCACAATTTGGCCGGAATATGACTCAGGCAATTATGCTATGTGGCTTACGATACGTTATAATATAAATAATAATAATGATAACTGGGCTGTCTGCATTATATGCCTATATTCTCTTAAGCATTGTTGTAATGAAACAATGAAACGCGTTTCCGATTTGAGCAATTGCGCTTCAACCCACCGTGTGTTGCGTTAGCGTGCTTACGGGCTACTGCCCACGGCTCAGAATGTGAAGAGGCTTTGTGGTAAAGTGTAAACTACTGTTACACTTGGATAACTGACTCAATAATCCTCAATGAATGCTGGCTACAATTACTTAATTGATTCCATTGATTAACAATCTGAATACACTGAAATGACTTCACAGAGTAATGTAGGTGTAGGCCTAACACTAAAGGGGCATGCCTTTTCCTTAATTGTTTCACTTAGGGGGAAAGAAGTGTAAGTATTAGCCTGCCCCTGCCACACACTACAGACTTTTTTTTTAATCAACAGAAATTCAGCTTCATTCAGTTTCAGCTTTTTATAACGGGACAGTGTTTATTTGACATTTATGACGGCGATAGCAGAATGAAAAACACTACTTTAATAACAACCCCATCGTTTCTGTGAATATGTTAACCTAACTACCATTAAATATTCCAGACGAGGTGAATGTTTAAGTAAAGAAAAAACTTGTGAAATGTCTCCGCCAGCTCCCACACGAATACCAGCCGATTGTCATTCAGTGCACAGAAGACCACATCTGTGCTTTCTTAATGTGCCCTAAAGGGGCCTGCGTCCTCCTTAATCACTTCACTTAGGTGACAACAACAGACAGCACAATGCTTTATTGGCTTTATGCGCTCACTGCGCGCCTCAGAGATTCTGCCATTGTGGGACGCGTCTCCTGCTTTTTTAACCAAGATATGTGTTATCCACTTTGTACTTTTATTGTTTTCTTGTGTTTTTCCTTTTCCTTTTTTTATTTTGTTAATGGAGGTGTCTAGTCACATACAGGTCTTAGCGAGAAAGAAAGTTCGAGAAATCCAAGCAGCCATTAAGGTAGGTCTGGCTATGCCCAGTTGCAGGGGGCTTTTCATTGCCATGGTTACAGGCTGTTCCTTTGTTTTCCTCCTCTCCCCTACCCCGCAGGTGTCTAGTCACATTCAGGTTCTTGCCAGAAGGAAATCTCGTGAGTTTCATTCCAAGCTAAAGGTATGCGCTTTTCTGCTTCTGGGCATGTGGTTGCTGTGCGTTTAGCTGCCTGTTTCCCAGGTGATGGAGTGAATGCCTGCTGCTCTGATTCCTCTAACCCTTAAGTTCTTACTTGATCATCTCCTATTTCAAATTCTAACCCACCCCACCCGTAACACCTTATCCAGTCAACATCATTCCCTCTGCCTGCTTTTTGTATCTCTCTTTCATTCTTTACTTTTGCTTTGAGATCACCTTTGGCTGGCCAAACAACAAGGCTAGTCAGCATAAAACACAACAATAAAAATAATAAGAAGAAGAAGAAGAAGAAGAAAATAAGAATAATAAGAGTAACCGTTTTCAAATTTTCTCATTCATAGCTTCCATATGTTTCAAAGTAAGCACCTCAAAGCAAAAGCGCACAATTGTCGAGGTGGCGCAAGGCCTTCTTTTGAATGCTTGTGTGCCGCTAGAGTCTGTGTGTATGTGGGGAAGCATGCTGGCAAGATGCGTTTGGCTGTTGGTGAGCTGCTGTGAGCTGCTTGAGGTCAACGAGCCCGCGTAAATCTCTTCCCAGAAGATATATTGATAGAAGGGCCTGGCATCAGCCAGGTTTTATTTATTTAAAAAGGAAGGAAGGTGAATTTAACAACCGACACTTGATTTACAATGTGAGATAATGAAACTTTTCCCTCGACTGGCGTCGTCTGTGTGGCGGTGTCCGGTCAGTATGGAGAATAGCAGGGAAGTCTCTTCTCTCTTCAGCCTGCTGGAAGATGTGTTGGCGTGTTTGGCCCTCCTTTTCAGTTCAGATGAAGTCATTTGAGAACACTCTTTTTATTTCCCTCCGCATTCAAGTCTTTTAACCCTTTTTGAATATTACAATTCCCCAAAAATCGAGGCTGCCATTGTTGAATGAGTCCTCTACGACTACATTGACCTGGAATATAAGGTCTTTATGAAGTATAACCATGGTAACTATTTCTCTGATACACCATCCAACAATTTTCATTGGATGGTGACCATTCTTAGAATTCAGAATAATTGTGTGTGTGTGTGTGTGTGTGTGTGTGTGTGTGTGTGTGTGTGTGTGTGTGTGTGTGTGTGTGTGGTGTGTGTGTGTGTGTGTGTGTGTGTGTGTGTGTGTGTGTGTGTGTGTATTTGGAGCACCAGAAAGAGTCGGTCAGGCAGCTAGCTGTGAATGGGGCACGGGCGACTGTCTGAGTAGAAACAGGCAGCTTTTGTATGGATCTCTGTCTCTCTTCATCGAAAGCAAATTAGGGTCCATTGGCGCAGAGAAATCCAAGCAGGCGTTTCCCGAAGCCGTATTAATGGAGATCATGTTAGTTTAGCCTCATGTGATAGCTGATTATTGTTTGTTTATGGCTTTTTTAAATGGAAGACATCCAACCTAGTGAGACACGTTATATTTATGTTTATATTTATTTTATTTTAGATATGTATTTTTTATGTAATTTTCCATTATATCCCTACAGTTGATAAATAAAGTATTTTACATACTCAATGTATTCTTGGTTATGATCCTGATGCAATGCTTCTAACGTTTGTGTGTAAATATGGGTATTGTTTTCTAGTATGTTGTTACTGCATTGGTCCCTGTGACGCCTTCAAAGTTTTAAACTACTCAAAACAACAAAGAAAATACATTTTTAACATACCTTTTTTGTTTCTTTTTAGGTCACAAGCATGGTAAGCATCTGCTTTATTTGATCATTTCTCTGCATGAATCAGCTTCTAGCTTATTGTATGTGCTTCTGCAATATAATAACGGCACATGTGTGTGTGTGTGTGTGTGTGTGTGTGTGTGTGTGTGTGTGTGTGTGTGTGTGTGTGTGTGTGTGTGTGTGTGTGTGTGTGTGTGTGTGTGTGTGTGTGTGTGTGTGTTGGGTTGTACATTTGTCACTACATCCTAATATTTTGCCGCTAAAAGCTCTTGCCATCATGCTTGCCTACGTCCTCTGATATCAATGCATCTTCAAAGGGCATGCACACTTCTGAAACCTTCCGTTTATACAGACACAGATGCCTTATTGTCTACAGGATTCTCCTTAGCAAAGGAATTTTCATCTTTAATTTACTGCAGCAGTGGATATTTTTTGCTTTTTTTATTAAAAAGATTATTAATAATGGAAGTTTGAAAGTGGAACATTATCAAAAAGGAGAAATAAAAAGGAGAGCAGCTACATACACATATGGCCTAGTAATTTAGAGACTCTCCTTCTGGGATAAAAGACAAGAGACTAAAGGCTGCAGAAATACTTTTAAGCAAGTGGGCCCTCTGTCCTTCAGTTATTCTCCTGGATGTTTGGATGTGTTTTGACATACAGATTAACAAAAACCTTGATAGAAAAGCTCCTGAATACTGTATTGATAAAGGAACAATGGTGGGGAGAATGTCACTGCTGCTTTCAATCTAGGAAGATGTTAGTGGAAGATTAAACCTTAAACAAACTGTGTATGCCAGTGTGCATGCCAGCCGGACCATTGTATATGGGATTTAATTTCCAACTGTTATGTCACATTCAGGCATAACAGTTGCTACACATAATGGCGCACATAATGGCGTGGACAGTTTGACTTTCCTCTTCTTCTTTTTTTCCGTTCTTTCTTTTTTTACCTGCTGTTTCTCTTTTTTCTCCCTTTTTTTTGGACGCTTTTGTGTGGGCTTTTTTTTGTATGTTGTTTAGAGTTTGGTTATTGCTGCTTTGCACCATGCCCCCTCCCCCCCCCCCCCCCCCCCCCTGCCGACCCCCCCCCCCCTTCTCTGTGAGAGTGCTAAGCCCTTTGTAATTGTTGTTAAAGGACCAGACCGTGAAGGACAAAGCCCTCCAGAGCATGGCGGCCATGTCCTCAGCGCAGATTGTTTCTGCCACCGCTATTCACAACAAGCTGGGCCTGCCGGGCATCCCACGCCCATCGTTCCCGGGAGCAGGGGTAAGATCCAAACCCCCTTCCGGACCCTGATCCAGCACCCCCATACCACCCCCCCCCACTCCCCTCCCCCATCGAGCTAACCAGGGTGGGCCAACCCCGCTGAACACCACACGGGCCAAATCCCATTACACACAACAGCTTTGCATAACCAAACCACCGATCAGTTAGGCACAGAACCGGAGGGGATGGAGGCCGAGATAAGCACTTCTTCAAATGCGCCGTGCATGTTTTTATCTTCTGGCAATCTGCTTCTTTTTTTTTTTTTTTTACCAAATGTTCACGGCTGTTTGTTGTTTGTTCTCTTTTTGTTTATTGATGTCGTTCTTTAGTTTTGGCAGGGAATGATCACCACCGGTCAGTCAGGATCCACACAAGAGTGAGTATGATTACCGTAGGAATGACCGAATGAATGGCTGATGGGCACATGAATGCTATATATAGCCCATCCTGTGTACCTTATTGTGGATTTATTTCTATCTTTCTCTCTCCTTTTATTTCAGTATTAAACCCTTTTCCCAACAAGGATATCCAATCCAGCCAGCAGTCACAACAACCATTTCAAGTGAGAATTCAAGTTCAAATCTACAATTAATAAAAGAAAGCACAAATGCAATGACAACCCCAAACAAACATTCAGCTTTTGGCCTTCAACCCTATTTACACTGAAACAAAAAAGAAGAAATAGTGAAATTAATGCCAATTACTTAATAGCAAAACACTAAATTCATCATTTAAAATAAATAATATTCTTCGGTTCTAGTACTTAGGTATATATATTTTCTAGAAAAGTTATAAGGATGAAGCCTGATTACATATGACACGGGGAAATAATTGTGTCATGTTTTCATGTTGTGTGAAGTTTTGCGTCGTATGACGAACTAAGACATTTAGTGTCTCACTCTGACTTGTAACATCTCACTCAGCTATATAACATGTAGAAAGGCTTACGATGCATGAATAAAAAGAAAGTTAATTTAAGGTCTGAAAACTAAGGCAGAAGCAGGCATATTAACAAGTGAGGGTTTAGCATTCGAGCATTTGGATTAGTTTGCATACTTGTCCAATATAATTCTAGAGGGCTGGGCAGAATAGCTTCGGGACGGGATAGTGTGGTGGCCAGGATGTGGAACTAGCTGCAGGGTCCCTGCCCACCTCCCAATGTCAGCGGCCTAGCTTTGGCCATCCTTTAGCAAGCTTCTCAGCGGCCCTCATCTGCCCTGCATCTGTATATAGTGGGTCACCTGGCAACAGAAACATCTCCTAAATTACACGTTTGTGTGTGTATGTGTGTTTGTGTATGCATGGGCTGTGTGTGTGTGTGTGTGTGGGGTTTCTGTCTGTGTGTGTGTCTGTGGGTTTCTGTGTCTGTGTGTGTGTGTTTTGTGTGTGTGTACGTGTGGGTCTGTGTGTGTGTGTGTGTGTGTGTGTGTGTGTGTGTGTGGGCAGGTTATGAGCCTTCAGCAGCCCAAGCCCCCACGGTCCCGGCATGGCAGGGTCGCTCCATCGGAACGTCTAAACTTCGGCTGGTAGAATTCTCTGCCTTCCTGGAGCAGCAAAGAGACCAAGACTCCGTAAGAGAGCGCCAAAACACTCCCATTCTCTTACAGTTATTCTGCAATATACATATAGATAGACTCCAGAGATGGATTCCCCGACAAGAGCCAGGACAAACTATGAAGAGGTTACCGTAATCTCCTGTGCTAGACCTTTGCAGCACTGTTTATATTTCTACGAGCCTATTAGATAGGTCAAGCAAGAAAAGCCATTGCTACTTTACAAGGCTTAATGCATCCGCTGTACACTCACGGCGCTCATTGTTTTTTATTGTTTACTTTATTTCGAGCAATTCATCAAGGTTTGTGTACATTCCCTTGATTTCTTTTTCACCGATAGCCCTATGACAACAGACATCAATCTTGTTCCATGTTTAAGAGGGTTGGGCTGCCTTGAAGGGGCTTTGTAGGCGACGAAGCCTCTTTAGAAGTGAAGGTTTGTGTGATGACAAGGTTTAGTTGTCCCTCAACATAGATGAACCAACGACATTCAAGTGAAATGCAACACACAGTATCTATTCATTTATTACTTGACGTCACTTTCCCCCAATCTTGTATTAATGAATTGCACTCTTTATAACCTTCCATTCGTTTTTCTGAAATTATTCAAGGTCCTTTTCAAATCCTATTCTGTTTTCCTTGCAGTACAACAAACACCTGTTTGTACATATCGGGCATACCAACCATTCCTATAGTGACGCCCTGCTGGAGTCTGTAGACGTTCATCAGATTTATGACAAATTCCCTGAAAAGAAAGGAGGCCTGAAGGACCTCTTTGGGAAAGGTCCCCAGAATTCCTTTTTTCTCATAAAATTTTGGGTGAGTTTCAACAAAAGCTTCTTAATACAGTGCATGTGTTCCTCAATAGACTCATATTGTACTGCTTTGACTATATTGAAATCATTTTGCAAGGACGTTTATTCAGAGCATATTTTTTTGGTCTACTTTATAGTTTCAGTCTACTTCATCACATTATTGATTTGGTTTTAAATGAACCATTTTGCTATTATTAATCAGTCTATCCAATCTTAAGGCTACTTCAGTTACCAACTGATTCTAAAACCCTGCCTAATAAGAATCTATTCAGGGCCATCTTAAGTAAATGCAAGTAATCAGAGTCCAAACACAGAAGCTCTCTCTCTCTCTCTTCATGTCTGCAGAATGCGCTCTTCTATATTTGGACTTGCATAGCAGGAGACACTGTGATCAAAGCAGTCTCTAATTCAGTCTAATATATCAGAACAATAGGCTGACCCGGTTGCGCTGCTAATGGCTGTATAAACATTGCATGTATTTCCTCCATGATGCAACATGCTAACTAGCGGCAGTCAACAAAGTGGGCCCATATGCACTTGGACCAAGTCCCCGTCACATTTCTTTTGAAGTGACCGACCGATCTAAATTTCAAATGAAAGGCAGAATCCACACAATAATGAAAGGATAACTGCTTTGCTTAATGAAGGAGGAGAATGATGCAGAAACATATCTTGTCTTTTTGTTAACTACAACTAAAAAGCATGTTCTGGACATACAAAGGGCTGTCCTCTGGAAGCAAATCCTTTTCATAAGAAAAATCCCCCTTTAGATAACTTAATTGAGTTCTTTTTAGAATTGTGTTTCCTCTATGAATGCATTTGCATGTGCATTCAATTGGATCTTCAAAAAGTAGCCAGTGTGTGTGTCTTTGTCTGTGAATGTTTGCCATGCATAAAGACTTTGTACAAGCTAAATAGATATAAATGGAGGGATGAATATTGTCGGATGGCAGTGAAATATCAAAATGGTAGTGAAATATTAAAAAAATTCTCTACTTTTCTTTTAGCAAAAGAAAATTCAGATATTCATTAACATTTGCATTGGTTATGTTTGACTTGTGATTACCAGGCTGACTTGAACTGCAACATTCAGGAAGACACAGGGGCGTTTTATGGTGTGTCGAGCCAGTATGAAAGCTCAGAAAACATGACCATTACCTGCTCAACAAAGGTGTGCTCTTTCGGCAAGCAGGTGGTGGAAAAAGTGGAGGTACGATCCCCGCGGTTATTAGTTCTGAGTGATGCGTTTTGAGTTGATTGTGAACTAGTGAAGGGTGATTAGCAAAACTTCGTCACATTTCAATTTTTTCTTGGCCCTATAAATTGTCAGTTTCTTGCCCTTGGTTGAGTTGTTTTTTTATTATCATTTGTATGTATTAATTATGTATGTAATTATTTATTTATTTGTGATTTGGTCATTTTGTAAAGAGAAATTAGGTATTATTTTGAGTATGTTTTTATTATTATAAGTGCTATATTGTGTTCTTTGCTGTTGCCCATGAAAACTGGTTCCATGGTCTTCTTCTATCCTCTCTCTCTCTTATCGCTCTCTCTCTCCAGACTGAATACGCTCGGTTTGAAAACGGACGTTTCGTCTACAGAATAAGTCGGTCTCCCATGTGTGAATACATGATCAACTTCATCCACAAGCTCAAACACCTGCCGGAGAAGTACATGATGAACAGCGTGTTGGAGAACTTCACCATCTTACTGGTAAACCTCCAGCTCCCCTCTCCTCAACCCCCAACCCCTTCCCGCGCTCTGTGTACCGCTGTGTTGGAACAAAGCGCTAGGCTTCGTGCCTGACTTCTTATGAGTACGGGAGAAGCGCTTCCTCTGAGGACCCTCTCATCCCACCCCTGGTGGTTGGACCTGGATTGCTGCCGCTGTCTTTCGAAAAAAAAGAAAGCAGTCGTGGCACAGGCCTTGAGATGAGTTTGTCTACCTTTACGCCTGCATTCCTGCCATTCCACAGGGAATGGAAAAGTGTGGGCAGTCTCATTATCTGTAGGGGAGGGCGGGGGCGGGGGGGGGGGGGGTGCATTCCTCTGTTATTAGCCATCATATGTGGTGGGGGGGGGGGGGGGTGGTTGAGAACCTTTACTGTGCTGCCGCAAGACAATCTGCAAAAAAAAAAAGAAATGTTCTATTTTTAACGCATATGTGGGAAAAGAAATGTAGTACTTTGAGGGCACTGTGCTGCTTTTTTCTGTTTTTCTATTTTCTATTTTTTTTGCACAATGCAGATTGGTGAGTGGGAAGTTGATCAGCTCGACATCTCCCCGTGGCTTTTTTTAACTCGTATGCTAGCTGACGTGTGATCCGACTCGGATGTGTCCCCTAGCGGTGCACACTGCATTCGTGTCCTCCATGCTCTTGTTCCCCTTTGCTATCCGTTTGGAAAAAGGCCTGAAATGTGGCTCTCGTGTCTTGCAGGTGGTGACCAACAGAGACACTCAGGAGACTCTGCTGTGTATGGCATGTGTGTTTGAGGTGTCAAACAGCGAGCACGGTGCTCAGCATCACATCTACAGACTGGTGAAGGAATAGCGGTCCGTCTAGCCCTTCCTGACACTCTTGTTCTCCACAGATTGATCCAACCTCAAGACAAAGTGGCAGTGCCTCTACATACCTATTCTACGTTTTAGCGTTGGGTGAAACGAGTGGTCGCGAATTCATTTTGATTTTGTTTTTATTGTCTTGTGTTTTGTAATTTTGACTGCAGCTGTGAAATGCGGTACAGATTCATGTTTTAGTCTATCCCTGTTTGATATACATGTGGTGGTATATATAAATATAAATATATATATCTCTATATATATCTCTCTCTATATATATATCTATATATATATATAGATATATATCAGATTTTCTGGTTGAGATTCATTTGATGAACAGAAATATATGTTGTCTTCTGCTTTATACACGCAAAGGAAAGAAAAAAGGTCCAGGTCTTTCCCCCCCCCCCCCCCCCATGGGATGACAGGGTCTATTTAATATGAATGAGTGTGTTTTTGTACGTGTGTCATTGATAACTTGGAATCCCATGTTCTGTAGATAAAACACAAACACCCACAGCTAATAGAAGTTCCAAAGAAGCAAATATTTTACAAAATAAGGCTAAATCTATTTAACTTCAAGATAAATATTGGTAGGCGTGGTCACTGCAAAAATGATTAGCTAAACTGTTTTCCAACTTCCAAGAGCATATGTGACCATCCTGAAGCACTCCAAGTCTTACACATGAAAGAATGCACTGTGAACATGTCAACTTGAGGTTTAACATCGACACCTTATTCTTAAATGGTGGGCTATTACATCCTAAGAAACTACTTATTTTTCTCGACACAAACATCTTTCTTTTTTTAGAACCGAAGGGTGATAAGGTTCCAGATATTAAAAAAGCACTATTTAAATTACTCCAATTGGTCAGCTTGTCCGAAGCACTTTGCTGCCTATTTTGGCAACGCCATAGAGATGCCAACGGTTTTTTTTTTGTATTATGATCTTCTTTTTAGCAATGTGGTTTTTTTTAGGAACAATACAAACATTGGACAGTAGATCACTTCTAGACGGATTTTTTTCTTCTTCTCTCGGATATTGCAGTTTCATTTGTGTTAGAGCCAGAGTGTTGCTGCCTTTATTGTTCACACTAGTCCATGTTTCTGTGGCCTACACCAATCCTGAGCCTTAAACATGTCATAACCGTGTGAACTCCAAAAGATGCCACTAAAGCTGTGATCTTTTTTCTGAAAGACTCTTAATGTGTTTGCGTTGTGTAACCAATTCACAATACAATCTGCCAAAGTGTAAGTGGACAGTGCCTTAGACGAGTATATTCTGATCTTTCCTGTACTATGTTTTCAAATCTTTAATCAGTCAGTATGGAAGAGAAAGAAAATATCTTTGAGCAGCATCTTCTTTGAGTTGGACAAGGTTCTGTTAAGGAACTCACTCTTAGTGTTTTTGGGGAATGTGGCACGTCTGTTTAATTATCCCACGTCAAGAGATTGTCTATGTTACATTTGTAATCGGTTTAACCTACAACTTTTCTAAAGAGTGTACTATATACATGAACAGACTTTGCCTTTCCTGGTGTATAGACCAAAAATACAGAGAGATGTCTGTCATCAAGTCCTGCACGGTAGCAAGGAAGTGCCTTTGCGTTCAAATTTCCAGCATCTGAAAATAAAGTGAAGTTATCAAGGACGTTGCTAGACCAAAAAATAAGACACGTGAAACCAATCACCACATTGCCTTTTTTAAGGTCTGTAACGATTAAGGGTTAAGGTTAAAATAAAGATTGTATAGATGCTTACAACACCGTTGAGCTGGCAATCGATTGCTTGCTCAGAACTGATGAATTTAAAAGAAAAACACAAAATATTGCTTTGTTTTCTTAAGGTGAAGTCTGCACATTAGGTGTAACTCTGTTCTTGATTACTGTTTCAAAAAGGTTTGATGTATTTATGGGAACAGTTTTTTTGGTGTTTGTCACAAGGAAAAGCTACATTACATTGGTAACGATTGTTGTATTTATAAAGGAATTGGCCATTATATGCTGATGTGAACTAGTACTACACAAAATGTGCAACTGATCTGGGTAATTGATGGCATCCTTGTGTGAATTACAAAGCGACCATTAAATCTACAAAATATAAAAGTGAATGACTTCGTCTAAAGTCATCAATACATATGAAATGTTTTAGACCAAAAAATTATAACCTTTTCACAATTCAATATATATCATGACACCTGTGAACACAATTATATCATCAAATTGTTTCCAAAACCATGTTGAAAGAAACGATTATTTTTTGAAGTAATTCATTTTAAGTGTTAAAAGCAGCTTCAGTTTTATAATTCATCTCTGCTCTTCTGTACGAGGCCATTACGGCTAATATTTTCACTGTAAATGCTACTCAAGCATATATTTTGCTTTCCTTTCAAAACTAAGTAAACAAAGTATTTTACTCTTCAGAATTTCTACATAATGCTGACAATGTCTATGGTGGATGCAGACAACATAAGTTCACTCATTCAGTATTTTGTCAAAGTCCTATGTTCACTGTGGAGTTAAATGGGCTTTTATTGTTATCATTATTTTTATTATTATTATTATTATGTTATGTTTACCCTGTGCATCTGTTCATATTTACTGATTACTTACTGAGATGTTCATGTTTCCCTATTGTGATTGTATATGATTGTATTTGGTTTTGTGATGACATTGTCTGTATATTGCAAGCCCAACAGTATATGATAACAAGGTTACTGCTAGTTACTGCTGGTAGACTTGTAGACATGTCATTTCCACTGTTAAACAGCAGGCTGTATACACCCCATTGCCCTGGGACATAAAAAAAACGACCATCCATGTCCTGATTGGAACTCTGTGACAATACAAAATGAACAGTAAACATGGGTTGGGTTTAGGCAGAATGACTAAAAAAAAGCAGCAGTTTAGCCATTGTTATTTGTACTTTTGTTTAAATGTAGGTACTGGTACCTGTATTTTTTCACTATCATTTTTCAGATGTTTGCTTTAAAGTGGTATTCACAGCTCAGATAGCATCTTTAAGACAATTGTGTGCTGAATTTTTTCTTTTTGTAAAAATGTGCTTTGTATAAATCTATATATTCGCTTTTTCTGGTACAAAATTGTGATAAACTTTCATAATGGAAGTAAAATGTGGGAGCAAAGGCGAGGAAAAGAAAAATGTTGTTTGTGTCATTACTGTACGTTCCTGGTCTGTAATATCATGATGCCTTCTCGATATATATTTTGTAGCTTTCTAGATACTTTGTATGTATGCAATATTGAAGTAAAATAAATCCGGGGATGTTGCATTTTTGTAGGTTGACTCGAAATACTAAATACGAATGCCTGCAGTCCAAACTTCCCTGCATAGACGTTGGATAAACGCTAGATGGCGCCATTTACCATCGCTTTGCCTTGTGGCGCTAGTGCCCCAATCTGAAGGAAAATGTAGCCTAATTAAACAGCAGGGAGCGCTGAGATGAACAACTGCCAACGCTGTAAATCAAACGCCGAAAAATTCTCTAAATGTATATCTTGGCTAAATAGTACTTTTGTAAGAATCAGTTTCATCATCACAGTATTTAAAAAGAGCATAATCCAATGTGGATAATGTTATAGGCCTATTTAATGTGGGAAATAAAAATAAATAAATTCAATATTGTAATAATAATAATTAGGAATTATAGTTTTAACAGGTAGGCGCAGTGGTGTAGTCTACGTGATACGCAGGTATACGCCGTATACCCACTAGAAACGCACCAGGATTTGCGTATACCCACTTATACGGGTATAGGCCTACTTATGTCGGGCCGAGCCCCTCCTTCTCGCGCTATGATTAGCAACACACACAGATTGAAAGTTAACCGCGGGAACAATTGGCATAACAATGGATACAGTTAAAACAACAGTTAAAACAACTGGATACAACGATAAAAAAACTCAACACAAACACTTAAAGAGTCCCAGGCTACATGCTACAATAACATTCAACATTACAATTTGAAAAGCAAACTACACTATTTCAGTGTTTTAGTTAGTTTTAAGCCTGGCCCAAAATCTACTGCTGCCACTTAAATTGACCTTGCAGCAGCAGATGCCACTACTAGAGCTACGGAGACTAGCAAAGACACACACAAGAAACTGTGTGGTGTGTGTGTTGTGTGTGTGTGTGTGTGTGTGTGTGTGTGTGTGTGTGTGTGTGTGGTGTGTGGTGTGTGTGTGTGTGTGTGTGTGTGTGTGTGTGTGTGTGTGTGTGTGTGTGACGTTAAGTAGTCAACATGTCAGCCAACAATGCCAGTTGGTATACACAATTGAAATTTATGAAGGTTAATCACATATGCAAACGAGAGAGTATATAGCCATTTCATGGTCACATTGAATTTATAAGAGCGTGCAAGTAATTTCAGACTTTTTACACAATTTCAATTAGGCTATCTGTATTGTATGGTATGTTATAACAACAGTAAGAGCTTAATATTTAGAGCAATTGAAAGAGTGAAACATTAGTCTCCTTTCATCTCCTTCTCATGCACTGGTTAGCCATGGTTGTAAACAGTTCATTAAATTATTTTGAGTAGATTTTGATCTTGTTTAGCATGTGCTATTGCTACTATAGATATACAAAGGACAACTTGTCATTTTTGTGTTCTATTTGTTCATACCGTTTACCGTTTATTATTAAAACTAATAAACCTATTCAGCTTTCCATGATTGTTGATAATCGTTATACTCTTAAATCAGCGGGTTGTAGACCCCTGCGTTGGTGAGTGTGGTGCGACACCCCATAAGCGCCACACACGTACACGTACCGGTGGGGCGGGTTTGTACGAGGCTGGGAGGGAATCATCACAGTATACCCACTACAATAAAATAGACTACACCGGGTAGGCGTATGGGTTATTGGTGCGATCGGTATGGTACGTCCCTATATATGAGGGGTGAACATGTCCTGTAAACTGAAATACTTCAGCAAGCCGTTGACGCATAACATTCACGTGATTAGCACGGAGGCGCGTCTTAAGTTAGAAGTTCAGGCCCCTGGGACCCTTAAGACTTTGAGACTTAAACACAGTGCGGGGGACCAGCCCCCTCTCATCACACGGCAGCAGATGATTGTTGGAACCATACTGTAGAGATAGATGTTAAATGTTATTGCTTGTATGCCTTCGGCCTTCTTCAAGTCACGGATTTTTTTTTTTCTGAACCCACTAACCCTATTATTATAACGGATCCCAGCATCGGATCTCCATCAATTCACCATGCAGTCGGAGGAACGCCAGATATCAGTGTGGGTTTGTCAAGAGGAAAAAATGGTCTTGGGTTTGTCCAAGCGCACGACCTGTGCAGACGTGGTGAGCGTTCTGCTTCTGGACGACCACCAAAACGCGCGGGTTAAAGTGACCAAACAAGTGACGCTTCGACGCAGACCTCAATCCTATTGCGTCGTTGAGATATGGAAAGGACTCGAGCGCGTTTTGCCCGATAACACAAGAATCCTGCGTCTATGGGACGCGTGGGGAGCGGAGGAGCAGGGCAACGTGAAGTTTGTGCTCTTCCAGCAGGAGCCGTCTGCGGTATTTGCTGCGCACGACGCACGACTCTGCGTTCCTGCAGGGGCCGCGGTTGGCCCCTGCAGGAGCGCAGAGGCGCGTGTCGTGCGCAGCAAAGACAGCCCTCCAGCTTCTGCGGGAGCGACCACTTCTAACGCCGCCATGTGTTTCTCTCCGGGAAAACAGCGTCGAATAGTCAGGAAAGCCTTCAGAAAATTGGAAAAGATTAATAAAAAAAAAACACGGGCGACGTCCGTAGACGCGACTTCGAAACGCATGGAGACCATAATCCACCGCGTAGCTTCTCAGGACAACGCGATCCGCCAACAGGTCCACAGGATCCACGAGCTGGATAAGGAGATAGACTGTTTTGAAGCCCAGGTTCATGCGGACAGAATGAAAAGTCACGGGGTCAATTATGTGCAAGATACATATTCAGTTGACGGCCCGGTGGAGAGGCCCATTACGCGCGAAGGTGACGCGCTCTCATCGGTGGACAGGATCGCCAACTTGGAAGAGTACGTGCGTCAATGTCAGGAGATGGTGAAGCTGCAGGAGAGGCTGGAAGATCACGAGGCACTCGTGGACAGCATGACGAGGGACATTAAAGAGGAGTTGAATCGAAGATGGATGGAGAGGAGGAGGAGAGAGGAGAAGCCCATGGCCTGCACCACATCACCACCACACCGCATGAAGACACCGGGCATGCACACTGTTGGATTGGGGGCAGGAAACGACTGTCTTTTGGACCACGTTGAGAGGATCCGAACAGAGCTGGATACTAGTTTATACATCGGACTTCGCTTAGACACGGATTTAGTTGCTATTGACCACGATTTACAGCTAACCCAGGTGACGCTTAGAGCCAGGGAAAGAGAGATCCATGCTTTACTGAAACAATTGGACACTTTGGATGCTGACGAAGAACCATTGACGTTTGAGAAGTGCAGTGATAATGTGCCAAAAGAGGGGGAGATGGTGTGGAGTTTAGAAACTAAAAGAGGCTGGGTTGAGCAAACCAGATGCTGCAATAGCAGCAAGGATGAAGACTCGGACACAGGGATTAGTTCCCTGCACAGTCAAGACTCAGACACTTATCCAGTTATCTCACTCACCTAACATTACAAATATATTCAGTTTAGGCTACTCCACTCCCTAAGATCGGGTGTCCAATGTCGTAAATTGTTATGCCAAATAAATCCTTCATTAATCCTTTTGTTAAGGCTGCTGTATAATTATTAAAGAGCATGGAGTTGCCAACATTTGCTGACATTCTTTTTTCTTTTGTAAAATCCAAGGTCTTGGATATTGACATAGTGAACTTCTAGTGAGTAGCCTATTTCCACACTATATTTGGGTAATTCAATTTTATTTTTAACATGTGTAGACTATTTCTCAATGTATTTAGATTATTGTCATATGTCATATGTCTTGTGTCGTATGCTTACTTTCAATGGCCAGTGACCCACAATCAGGCAAGATTAATTATTTTTAAATTATTATTATTTAACTATTAATTATTATTAAACCATATATGCATTCTGCTTTCAACACATACTAATCAACTAATCAAGTCATTCACCTGTGATCTTCCCAAACATATCATGAAATGAATGCTGTTCATTTTAAACGTTTTCAATACCAGAACATCCTCACTGATCATCTGCTACATTAAAGGGGAGCCTATTCCATTGCCTGTGGTACACTGTTGACAATGACATAACCCCAAAACAATTTTGACATCTAAGGCTTTCAAACATGTGCAAAATCTTTTATTCTTTATTATACCTTTTTTTTTAAGAATGTATATAATGTAAATAAGTAGTATATGTTTTGTTCTG